>CAUYON010045244.1:0-20187 GCA_963573935.1 Arctocebus calabarensis
ACATCTTCAGCTATTTCTTTCCTTAGAGTTTCATGGTTCTCTTTATAGAGATCTTTCACATTCTTTGTCAGGTAAACTCCAAAATATTTTATCTTCTTTGGCAATGCTGTAAATGGAATAGAGTCCTTGACTGTTTTTTCATCTTGGCTATTGTTGGTATTATTAAGGCTACAGATTTATGAGTGTTGATTTGTAACCTCACTGGAGTAATCAAACCAGGTCATCTGGGTTCAGGGAGCCCACCCGCAATCCCCCAACTCCAACTCAGGCTTCATTTTAGAAACTAGGCAAGTGAACCTGGGCTACTCAGTGATGGTCTCTGTACTTAGAGAAGTCATGGTGGTGAGTGGAAAGAACTCACATCTTCCCACCCACAGCACACTTGGCTTTCTACACAACTGGCTGCATTAGTTAAGGACAAAGAGAAGAATTGTTTTCTCTTTACAGTACAAAATTCAACTAGCAAAGTCATAAAAGATGTTTCTCTTTTATAAGCTATAGAGCTACCTCAATGGTTCCTTTGTTTCAGTACTTTTCAACCTTTTAATCTCATGGCACACTTTAACCTATTGTTAAATTTCTGTGGCACGCTTAAATTATATTGATAAAAAAAAAAAGTAAAAAAAAATAGAATATGCTTACTGTGCTTTGAGCTTCTTTTGAAAATAATTTAATTAATCTTTAAAAATTTTCATGCGTGCCAGAAATCCTCTCACCGCATACCAGTGTGTGCCACAGCACAGCAGTTGAAAATCACTGCTTTATTTGGATTTTTTTTTTTTTTTTGCAGTTTTTGACCGGGGCTGGGTTTGAACCCAACACCTCTGGTATATGGGGCTGGTTCCCCACTCCTTTGAGCCACAGGTGCTTCCCTTTATTTGGATCTTTGATCTTGAAAGCTTGTGATGAATATCTATAACAGGATTAAGGTAGAGACATGATTGTGAAGGAGCTGAAGTACCTTACTTAGCCTTATTCTGCTTTGATGGCCCACTTCAGGGACAAATTTGGGTATTGTGACAGGCAGTGAACTAATGTCAACCCTGTGGTATCAAGCTTTACATTATATCATAAACTTCCCAAAGTCCATCAGTTCATTATTGATACTAGGTCTAGAAACAAGTCAAGCTGGAGCATCAAATACTTTTATAAAATGCCATTTGAATGAGATAATAAGTATCAATAGAAGCACATGAATTGAGATATTGCTGAATATTCATTTTCTTAATTAGGTAGGATATCAGAATGTACATTTTCACTTTGTAATGATAGGAGCAGTATGAAATATTATGTTTTGCACTACTATATTAATTATAACATTTATTGAGTACTTATACTATGGCCCAGGCACAGTCCAAACTTTTTATGTACAAATTATCATTTAATCTTTGCAATTAGGCTTGGAGATGGTATTATCCCCATTTTACTAAGAGGGCATGTGGTTTACTTTAATTAACTGAAGTAATTGAGTTACTTAAAGCACAGTAAGTGGTGCAGCTAGAGTCCAGACTGGGTCAGGCTGAGTTGATAACCTCTTAATCCCTGTGTTAAATCAATTTCTCTGTCCATGCAATACATGTACTTGATCCTTTAGTTGATCTATTGATGGTGACAGTTAATTTTAGTTTCCTTCAAAATGAAACTCGGAACTGTATAAGCTGGTCAAAAGGATCAAAGGTTGCATTTGAATAAAAATTTAGAGATAACTGAGGAGTTGAGTATTAATAGAAGGAAGGAAGAAAGGAAAAGGTGAAGGAAAAGAAGGAAAAAAGTAACTTAGTCCCTCTGTCAATCCTCTTTTAATAAATGCTATTTTTCACAAATATAAATTTTACAACACATTTATCAGTTTTTATATTTCCTTCTAGTTTTCAAATAATCTATTACATGTAGATCCTTCTTTATGGCATTATAAACTCTCATTTTAGAGTGAAATATTGTTTTCTGGATTCTTCCCAAAATTACCTCCAGGAAAGAATTTTGAAGACTTCTTTTCAAGAAACTGACTTTAAAATGTTTTATTCTATACAGATCTTTTCATTGTAATGATTCCTGCAGAAACTTTTTTGTCACCATAACTGGCAAAACAATTTTAAAGACAGATGATCATTGTAATAAAAATATAAATTATCAAAGTATTCATAGAAAAAATTTTCTGACCCCACCCAGTTTGAGAACCACTACTTTTGTACTGTTTCCACCTGTTTCATGATTCTGGAACAGTCCCACCTTTAGGCAAAATTTATCAAGACATCAAGTCACTGTAAGCAGTAATTGTCTGAAACCAGATTCTCTAGGGTAAAATTTGTGTAAGAGACTTTGAATGTGAAGATTACAATCTGAAGTTTGCTTTGAGATGGGGACAATACACAGTGTAGTGAACTATTGTGAACCTAAGTGACCTAATTAGCAATTACAATGGGAAGAGGAAAGAAAGTGAGATAGGAAACTAGAGATTGAGGAGAAAGGAAACCAAGTTTGAAGCCTCCTCATGAACAGGAAATGATGAGATGCATCTCAGAAATAAAATTGTAAACAGAGAGAAGAGAAGGCAATCATAAAAATGTCTAAGATGGCTCGTGGAACCCTGGAATGAACTCATTTATCTTCCTTTAGTATCAGGGACTCTATTGCCTTGTAATTTGACCGTTGTTATTTTTCTTACCTCATATCACTTTTCCTGTAATTACCATCAACCTAATATTCATTCATTAACCAGAGTTTGCAGCCTTGTGCAGAAACAACAGTGTAGGGCCAGCTTGGGAGATTGTATTCCTAATTGGAAAGTCAGGAAAAAGTGAGGCCTGGCTTCCAGAGCTACAAGTCAACCACATCCCATGCCACAATGGAAGGAAAGAAGGGAATTACAAAACTGTCGCAGCTCAGAAGGGAGGCCCTGTAGCTATAACTACAAGAACACCCAAAAAGCAACAATTTAGAGCTGCGGAGAATTGCCAGATGAGAGGGACGGTGTGATTGTCTGCTGTGTCCATACCATCTTCTCTTCCACAGGCCCCGTACTTTAGCATGGTCTACCGTGTGCTCATTTAAAAAGTTCACTCAGTAGAAGAGATGTTTCTTCAAATAAATATTATTCAGAAAGAAGCCCACTTCACAAGTCTCTGTGACAAAGCAGGGCTGCTTCAGATGAGCTGAGGGGGAGGTCTGGAGCCTTAGCTGATAGCCTTATAACCACATTAGGCTTCCAGGAAAAGCCTCGCAGGAGCTTCCTCAGAAACTTCAAAACACCAAGGAACAAGATTCTAAAATTGTCCAAAGTTCCCTTAATGAAACACAGGTGTGGCCTATATGGTCTAGGTGTGAAGAGCCTGAAGCTGTTGACATAACTAATTTGGGCAAACAGGTTAGCTGCAGAACTGAAGGACTTGATGTTATGAATTACTTGCTGGGATATTTTTATTTTATACACATAAACAAATGGATTTCTAATTGTAAATTTTCACAGAACAACATTTGTAAAAAATGTATTTTGGTAGAGATTAAAAACTCACCATATGACTGCCATTGAGTCTCCAGTTAACTTTTTCTTCTCCCCTGCAGATTCTGAAACCCCTGTAAATTTCATTCAGCAACTTAAATAAAATATCCACTTATAGTTTTAACTCTCCTCTTTGGCCCCTAGAAGTAGAGGATTCTTCAGAACATGTATGGACATGCATAATTTTTACCATTTAAGAAATTCTTTGATGATTCCTGAATCTAGCCAAACCTTTGGAACCTTCCAGAAATATCTCCTTGACCTTATGATATAAAGCTGCTACTTTTATGACTGAATCAAATCAAGGAATATTCCTTCACCTCCAGTTCCTGTAACCATCTTTATGGCAGGAATGTTTACATGCCATCTCAAAATCCTGACCTCTGGTGTAAACACTTGTACCTACTAGAATACAAATGTCTTCTTACTATTTCTGAAAACGATCAAGTAGCAAAATTTTTTTTGAAATTTTTTTTTTCAAAAATAGTTTCTAACCTTCTTTACTGGAGCTTAAATATAATGTAGTCCTTAGTTTAAGAACTTCCACACTTCCTGTTTTTGGTTTACCACTTTTATGTGTGCAAAATGAATGTGTAATAAAGATTTATATTTCCAACCCAAGGAGGCATGGTAATGACCGTTGCACTTTCAACCCAATACCTAAATTAATTCCACCATCCCATAATGTACTAGGGCTTCCCAGAAAGTATGGCTGCACACTTCCTAGACAGTCCTTGTATATCTCAGTATACCCCATTTCCCCCTTTCTTGAGTTCTTCAATTAGACCCAATTTTCAGGACTTGACTTGGTTGACATTTTTAGCCACATTGAGACAGGCAGCTAAAGCAAACTCTTTGCCAAGGCATCATCTCACACTTTTTTTTTCTTCCCACTGTATGACCCCCTTCAGTGCCAGTAGCCTTTGGGTAGAGGCCAAGCAATGGTTCAGGGTCAGTTTGCTCTGGCATGGGCACTATGACAGGCCCAGAGGTACAGGCTTATCAGAACATCTCAAACTTTTAGTGCGATAGGATGGTTTGATGGATATTGTAAGTCTCTGATGTAATTACCTATTTCATCTGCTCCCAGCAGATGCTCATCTCTAGCTGTTACCTCAAGAAGAATTATGTCTTCTACCCAACCAGTCCATTCATAGGGGCTGAATCTGCACAAACTTTATGTTTTTCAGTTTTGGAAATGTGATACTATTTTACCTTTTGTGCCCCTCCCCCAACCTCTCACCTCTTTAAGGTATATCAGAGTTTCTGGAATCCACCATCTTTAGGTTTGCAACTTGTAAATACATCTCAGACTTACATGTTTCTAGGCATAAACTCAATTATGACAACATCAAAGCCTAAAGACACCCAGACTTTTCTGTATGTGCCAGTAGACATTGACATAATTGTTTCACTGTCCTCCTCAGAAAAGCCCTGGTTCCTCTTCTGCAGTGACTGCCTGAGTAATTTTTTTCTAGAGTACAGTTCTGACCATGTCTCTCTCCTGCTGATGCCCTTCAGAGAGTCTGCAATGTCTTCAGGGTGAAGTTTAAACTTCTTTACGCTTTACCTGGAAATACTGTTCCATGGTAAAATGACCAAGGGCTTTGGTATTGGATACACCTGGCCTCAATAGTGGGTCAGCCCAGGTGTAACCTTTCTCATCTTCTGTTTCTTCATCTGCATAGTGGAGCAATGAACACTCATGAGGGTTACTGGAGTCATTGTATGAGATAAAAAATGTAAGAAGCTTGGTGCAAAATAAATGTTCAATGAGTATGAGTGGCCTTTCCTTCTCCTGCCTCTAGTCCTCTGGTCCCACCGGCCTTTGTTGGCCCCTTCATCCTCCATGTGTCCCCTTCCAAGTGCACTTTGACTCCAGCCCACAGACTATAGTTTCCCAGTGAAGCCACGTGCCCACACCTCTATAACTTTTGCATATCATTTCTGCCACCTAGGAAGCTTTCTTCACTTTCACCTTTTCTGTAGGACATCACCTTGCCCCTGGGGAGAGCTATTCCTGAATTCCTTCCCAGCTTAAGCATTCCTCCTGTATGTTTCCATCATTCTTTCATGCTCCTCTTTCATCTTGCAGTGTCATAATACCAGCTGTTTTTATCTGTCTTCCTGGTGTACGTTTAGCTCTGGAGTGTGAACTCTGTCTTATTCATCTATGATGCTCCACTGCCCTACTCATTTCCTAGCAAATATTGGTTAAATGATTGAATGAATGGTCCAGAGAGCAGAATAAATAGGGTTTTGAAAACGGTGGCATAGCTGTTGATCTACCAATGCAAAAAGCAACACTTCTACCCTCTAAATGGGCAAAACTGTTAAAGGCGAGAGGCTTCTGCAGGATTCTAAGAAATATAATCAAGCTGAAATGGCTTCTGCTCTCCTTCAGTAAGTGGGTACTGTGGGGATGTATGTGAAATGAATTCCAACGCTGTTATGAGGCACACGCACACCGACAGATAGGTTTCTGATGCCCTTCTCGGGTCTGAAACATTACCCAATTTCAGGGACAAATGTGAAGTAGCATGTGTCCTCCGTGTTTGGCTTCCCTCTTGCCATGGACACTGTAAACAATGAGATTCCTTGGGGATTTTTTCTTTAACCTTGTTAGGGTTGATAAGGTGGTTGTGCAGCAGGGCACCTGCCCATGGGAATAGTTCATACTCATATTCTCTGCTGTTAGTCAATATTCCCACCGGAGCATTCTGGGTCATGTGGAAAGCGTCAGAGGCGTACAGTTACTGATTTCATCTTTTAATCCAGTTGCCCCTCAGGGTTGGTGTGTTTTGTTTCGAAAGTTTTTCCCTAAAAAGCCCTTTTGTGAATCTACAGAATTTCATAGATGCCATTTCTGTCTGTCTAACGTGTGCTGCTTTATCTCATCCTATCCAGACCAGAGGGGTTTTTTCTTTGCCTTGAAAACCTCTTTGAATTCATCCTCCCTCACTCTACAAATAACTTAATTTTTCCTCATATCCAAATTCCTCCCCTCCCAGTTTTTTCACAATAGTTTATTTTCTCCTGTAAAACTACATGAAAATTTTAAAAATTTTCCAGTTTTAGAAATTACAATCCATAAGGTCACATCACCAAACAAAAGTAGAAATCCTTATGTCAAAGGATAGAGAAGAAAAGAAAGCATGGCCTTTGCCTATGGGAATCTAGGGGGACCTTTTGGCATCTGGGCAGAGATACGGGAAATGAGGATGTGGGCAGGAGAAAATACATGTCAGCGTCTCCTATGCATCTAGTTCAGGCATAACACTCAGTAACAACCCTGAGGCAGACAAGGGTGACCAGCTGTTCCAGTTTTCCTAGCACTGAGGGATTTCCCAGGAAGTGGGACATTCAGTGCTAAAACTGGGAAAAGTCCTGGGCACATTGGGACAGTTTGGTCACCTTACTTTCCCCTTGCTGCTGCTCTTTAAAAGTCTTTATTCTTTTGAAAATATGCACTGATCTTTAATTCTTCCTAATAATATTCAAAGATAAGGGACCAGCACATCAGGTAAATGTAAATCACTTTCTGTAAATGTTATTATGTGAGGGAGCATGATGACAAATAGAGGTCATCAAGCCAGTGCTTGGTCATAACTGGAGTGAAGTGTTAAAAGTTTCTCAAATATGCTCCCAGAGACTATTATAAATACTGTTTTGCACCAAGATCTTTTTAAATTTATTTGTAGTTGGGGATGGTGGTGGGCACCTGTAATCTCAGTCAATGAGGAGGCCGAGGCAAGAGAATTTGCCCAGGAGTTTGAGGTTGTATGACCTGTGATGCCATGGCACTCTACCCATATGACAGAGTGAGGCTGTGTCTTAAAAAAAAAAGATGCAGTGACAGAGTGAGACTCTGTCTTAAAAAAAAAATTGAATTTATTTGTACTGGCTTATACAGATAATGATCTACCTCGTTTTATTACCTAACACACAGCATTTCATTATGGTGTGTACAATGATCCATTTAATCTAATGAGAGATGGATGGATCAGTTCCGCTTTATTACTGTTACAAATAACATTGCAGTTATTCCTATACCTGAAAAATCTTTGTGTTCTTTTCTAAGTATATTCATTGGATAATGTTAGCTGTGAAATTGAATTTAAACTTTTCATAGATATTGTCAAAATGCCTTCTAAAAGGACTATGTCAAGTTATAATTTCACCATCCACATGAGAAATGTTTATCTTCCCATACCTACTGATGATAAAATTCACAAAAAGCGTATTTTGTCCATCAAATTTAATCATACAAAGTTGATCACTTTTTCTCTGTTTACTATCCACTTCCCCTCTCACCTCATTAGATCAGTTGTCTTTGGAGGAGGTTATTTATTCTGCATTGATATGTTTAATGTTCTAGATATACTGGTTTTAAGAAAATGAACTCCTTTTCTGTAACTTTTAATTTAACTTTGTATATGGTATTTATTTGTTTTACCTTTCAGACTTTTAACATATCTTTGTAGTTAAATTCATCTTTTGCAGATGGTTTGTATCCCATATCTTTTGTCCTTATTTTGCTGGCACTTGGTACATTGCCTGTGACAAATTAGATTATCAATAAATATTATTTTAAATGAATGGACAATGAATTAATAAATAAGTGAATGGTATTATGTGTTTTATTTTATTTCTTACAATGATCCAAGGAGAGTTGCAAAATGAATGCCAAAATGTATATTTCAGCAGAATTTGATGGTACATTAGGGGATGATGTCCTATCCACAGTGCTGGCATAGGGGAGACATGTATGTTAAATGAATGAGTAAACTATGAATGATAGTAAAGTAAATAGAACTTGGGTTAGTTGGAGTTTATCCTTCTGGGCCAATGGCAGTTGCTTCTGGAAGTGGTGAGTTGAAAACAAACCCAGACCAGAGAGGATTGTGTTTATAGGTGCAGGGTTTCAACTCAGTGTCATTGGTACCTCATACTCATTTCCTTTCTTCTAAGGATATTAAACTGGAATAGTAAGAAAAAGAAAAAGGGTTATAACCATCATCCCTGAACCGGGAACCCCATTTAATTCAATTAATAACATCTATAATATCTCTGCTATGTTTGAAAAGTTAAAAATTTCCTAGAGAAAACATCTATTGCTACTACTTGCCAAAATACTCACAAAATGGCCTGATTACTAAGAACAGAAAACAAATCAAATCAAACGAAGACGAACCAAAAGGCAACCGAAATAAATGGGTCTTAATGTAGCTGGGTAGTTACCAAATCTGCTCTCGTCAGACCATCAGCCTCCAGAGTAAGGGCACATCCTTCAGGATAAGCATGCGTCAAGCAGGCATCCTTGTGGTGGGGGCATTTGGTGAGGTGCACTCCCTTCAGTGCGTCAGTTTCCTGGGTCATTTGGGGTCTTCAGAAAATCCTCTTGTTGGATTAGTCCATGCATTATGTAACTCATTGCAACCCAATCGCTGAACCCACTGTTTCATAGCTATTAAAATACGCCACAAACCAAACCACCTGTGAGGCGCCAACTCAGCAAATGTGCCTATGCACAAAGCAGTCATAAAAATTTTGCAAATGAGGATGAAAGAAGCCCAAATAATGACCTGGAGCTCACATATTCCATGCCATCAGGCATGAGAGCATAAGTGTGCCAAGTAAGTTGAAGGAAGATGGCAGCCGGAGCGTTGGTGCTGAAGACCACCCTTACTAAGTGAAAGGACCATACAATGTGTAACCAATCAGAGAGACCACTGTGGGTCCCTTGTTGGAAAAACTGCAATTTTGGATAATTATGTGCAAGTACTAGGAGAAATGCCAGACATTAGAATCCATATTTAATGTGAAAATTGTATTTTGTTTTTTGTAGAACCTCAACATATAGTTTTCTCTATAAAATGTGGGCATATATATAAAGGAAAGAAAAACACTAGGATTGCATTTTAACATCCTTTCAACATTTTAGTTAAATTCAAAGGGACATAATTTTTCAAAGAGAAAGTGTTCTCTCTCTTACTCTCTCTTTAGTATTATGTGGTTCTGGACATGTCTTAGGTTATAATGAAAACTAGACTCTATGGAACTAAATTAATGTTTGTCTTCAAAGGCTCATTGTTCTCCTGATTTTATCATTTATTCTTTGTTAATAAGGTGGTAGGGTGGCCTTATGAGCTTCCATTGATGAGGAAATCTCAGGAATTAGAGATAACTAGAATTAATGTTGAGTATTATGAATTCTTCTCTTTCTCTCATTCTGTACTTTATTGCCTCATTTTTTTCCTAATCTCACAATCTTAGCTCCAATTCCCTAGAAACACTCAACAGGTTAACATTTATGGGGGAAGTGGAATCATGCAATCCCAGGAAAGCTAAAGTGGAGTGGGGTGAGGGGATCACTAGCAGGTAAGAATAGAAACCAAATAGAAGGTGTGCATTGCCAAGCTTGTTACAGCTTTGCAAAAACACAACTGGATTTTAACCCATGAGAGATGTTGCCTGCGAGGCTATATTGAACCACTCTGTCTTAGAACATTCCATGTGGGGGAGAACAGGTGGGCAGTTTTTCTGCTCACATGTCTTTTGTCCGTCATCAGTCAAAGTTTACTCTTGGGGCCTTGTACTCCCTCGACCCTCCCAGAAGTGCCTGGGGAATCCAGAGCATTCATGTATCTCACAGGCAGCTGCATGGTTCCCGTCAAGTTACAGGCCATGGTCAGGGCCAGGCACTCCAGGAGGGGAAGGCAGAAAAGGTGAGCAATTTTAATGTTAACCAACGCTTTACTGGGGCTGCTATGGCCAGGAAACTGGGAAGGTCACTTATGTCCAGGGCGGTTGGCCAGAGCTGATCTCGGGATGTTCTAAGTAGGGCCAAATGCACTCAACTACAGTTTACTGGCAGAATCATATTGCATCAGACAAGAGATTTATTAAATTAAGTTTTTCTAATGTCCCAGTGTAGTGCACTGTACTTTAGTGCTATATCTTCATTTGCTTGAATGCTTAATTTATACAAGATCCTTCAAATAAAGTATTTTGTTGAATCCTCACAATTCTATGGACTCCACTTTACAGATGAGAAAATTGTGACTTAAAGAGGTGAAGTAACTTGCCTGTGTTCACAAAGCTAGGACATGGCGGAGCCAAAATTTGAATTCATGTCTTTCTAGTTTTAAAACCATTAGTCTCCTATGCCATAGGATCAATATCTATTTTACTATTCCATCAGAAAAGCATGACTTCCAGCTATCAATAGTACTGAGGAGGGGAATTCTTTTCCTTTTCATGTTTATAACAAAATATCTACCCTTTTCTTTTTGTGTTTCATGCCCATGACAAGATTTACAAAGAGAGAGAGAGAGAACACAGAGACACAGAGAGGAAGACATTTTAGGGTGAATTTTTCAATTCCCTAACTCATAAGAGAATGGAAAAAACAGAGTCGAATGAGCGTAATTTTAGATCCCAATGTATTCTTTCACATATACTGATCATAAGACTAATTTTAGAAAAAGAAAGAAATTTCTAGTGCAATGAATGGGATGATTGATCTTCCATTAGCAGAGAAGCACTACTTGTTACCACTGTCAAAGCAGGGTGAGCCGTTTAACAACCTGGTAATTTCTATAGCTTGTGGGTTTTGACTGACAAGAACTTTTCTAATATATCACATTGACCATCAGGTTAATTATAATCCTAAGAAAAGCTGAAAATGAATGCCATTTCCCATGATCAAGTGGAAATGTTAATGTTACCAGCATGCCCGAAATGCCATGAAGTCCATACCTGAATATTAACATGTTGAGCATAGGAACTTTTCTTAAAGGGAGGATTAAGCTAGTATTATTTTCGTGCACTCATTAATTGCTTACTTCCCCTCCATGAGTTATTTTTTAAAATTGTACCTGAAAATGTATTGTAATGAAGATTGAATTTGAAATATTATTATACTATTGAATAAGATCTGCTGAATAATTTTGAAATTTAATATTCTTGATTGTAATTTACACATTCATTAAATCATAGAAAGATTATTTAGGGCAGTACTTCCAATATTTATTTATTTATTTATTTGGTCATGGCACACATCAGTAATTATACGAGTATTTCTAGAGAAAACTAAGTAGATAATGGATGTGGTTTATGTTTCGTCTCCCACCCACTTGCTATAAGAAATGAGAGAAGTCAGTATTTTACCTCACTTATAATCCCCACTAATTGGCACACTGTTGGAAAGTCTAATGTGTGCAATTACTTTTTATCTTTAAAGGTTATGCCTTAAGTTATACCAGTAAGTGGTGAGTTGAGTGTACCAGGACCAATATTATAATGTATTTGGTTAGAAATTTGAAATCTCTTACAGCAAAATAATCTACATACAGTAGAACCTTTATAAGTTGACCACCCAAGGGACTGTGACAACTGGTCAACATACAGAGGCAGTCAACATAAAGAACTAGGCCTACTGTTCTGATATATGCATGTGATACATGTCCAGTCTACAAGATTTAGGTCAACTTAAGGAGGTGGTCAATGTAGAGGTGGTCAACTATGGAGGTGCTAGCTTCTTAGCTTTGTGGTTTACAGAATTGCACAGTGATAATAATAAAGTTAGGAAATGGCACAGTTGTGGGAAGTATCAGAAAAAATCAAAACTAAGGATGAGAAGTAAAAGAAGGAAGGATTGTTAGTTAAGCCACATACAACACGTTTCCTAAAAACCCTCTTGAGTCTGGGTTCTGATGGGAAAGTTCTGCTAAGTCAGTGGTTCTCAGACTTTGGAATTTCAAGATAAAAAATTGTGGGGCCCAACATAGTATTTCCAACTCTTAATTTTTACCAAATAAAGCTATTTTCAACAGAACTACCAGATAACTAAAATCATGGTTTCATATTATGACATTTATGTCCTACATACTATACATTTAATATCACAATGTAGTAAGGACACAAAGAGCAAACATCCCTCATAGGGGGCTGGAGAAACTGCTTGTAAATGTGTGTGTACTTGTGTAAGTGTGTTACTTTGGCCTTATCGATATTTCTTTAAATTTCCCTAGGGCCACTGAAACTTTGTTTTGGAACATATGCCTATGGTGTTCAGGTGTGATCATGAGAAAGTCATTGCTGAGGATAGAATTATTTCATATACTCTCCAAAATAACTCATAGTGCAAAACATAGCACTTAACCTAAATTCATATAACAATTTTGTATCCACCAACATGACTTAACCTAAATTCATATAACAATTTTGTATTCACCAACTACTGTGTCCCACGCACTAGGCTAGGAATTAGGAACACATAGTTAATACAATTCCTACTTTACACTCTAGTAGGGTAAAGAAAAATTAAACAAAATATATTGTTGAACTTAAGCACCATGAAGGCACACTATAAGTTGCTATGGGAGCACATCCATAAAACCAGATCAGAAGTCAGCGTTAATCCAAAACCCGAGAGTGCTCTCCTGTACATTTTGTGTTTTTAGACATCTTGAGATTATTTTTAAAAGGCACCAACTCTGGCAGATAATTCTAAAGGGCTGACCCCCTGGCAGGATGAATTAGAAAATGGTGCCATTCCTTAAGTTGAAACAATCCTGCCTAATGAGGGCAGAGTTAGGTGAATGGAACATCACTAATGAGTGGTTTTAAGGAAGGGAACCACATGCTCAAATTTGTATTTATATTTACATGGTAGTTTAGAGTAATTCAGAATGACTGAATCCTTCCTTTCCATGTGCTGGAATGAAGCAGAAGGGATATCAAGCATTTAAAGTTGATTAAGATACGGATTAGGTGCAAAATCTTCACTATGGAGGGAGGCCTGGACGATTGCATTAGAAACAAGAGCTGTTTTCTCCATTGTCATAGGCAGCATTAATTAGTTTAGGGCTGAATCCCCAACATGAATACCCTCTTCTGAATCACACACCCTTTTGACATCTGGGCTTCTCTGATTCATATCCATCCTAGAACTTACGCAGACTACTCCGGTTTCACTTACAAAATCTGGATGAGCCAGCTTAAACAGTCAGGGCTGTAATTCGTTTCTAAGTTAAAATGCTATTATTATTTCATATTATTGATTTCTGCCAAAGGGAGGGCACATTAATTTTGATAAATTTTGTTGTTAATGAAATAACATCAATTTTGTAATAGCATGGTATACAGTGAAAATGTACTTTTTGAGACCTTATGGCTTATCTCACAAATGAACAGCTAGGCTTTCCAAAACCCTGTGCCATTAGTGTGGGTTTGCCTTTAAGGAATTGATTGGGCTTCTTAGCTCAGTGTATACAAAGTTACTTATCACCTAGATGGATATTGACAGTTTGTCTCAGGGAGAAGAGATAATTTTTAAGAGCACAGTCAGGTTTTATAGCTATTTGACATCCAATTGTAATCATATAGTCAGTGCAAAATGCATTCCACTAACATTTTATGGAAATGTATAATGCAGGCTGATGCTTGTATATCTGGTTCGATAATTCATTTTTCACTAGAAAAATTCTTTAAAGAAATATTGCCCTTCCAATTTTAGTGGCTCTGAGGATCTCACTCTGATCGCATGAGAGAAAATGTTTACTGTCCTTTGTTCTACTTTTTATTCTTTAATAATTTTATGATTCTCTCCTTTTTTTTTTAATCATCCTTATATCATTACCTTTTATGCCAGCCTAACCCTTTCAATAACACTGGTAGGTAGGGGCCATTATTCCTATTTTGTAGATAAGGAAACTGAAACTCAGAGAGGTAAAGAAATGTCCTAAAATTATATGGTAGCAAGTGATTAAGCCAGGTTTCCAGCTGAGGTCTGTCAGACTCTAAAGCCAAGATCTTTTTCTGTCCAATCTCTTCTCCCTTCTAGACCAGAATGTGATGCATATCTGTCAAAATGAGAGTAGCAAAAGGTGACTTATAGAAGCTGCCAGAGCACTCTGAAGAGAAAGCAAAAACTAGTGGGGGTGGGGAGCAAAGTAACTGTGAAGGTCATATACAAGGGCTGTTTGGAAAGTATCTACCATGTAATATAAAAAATAGTATTAATAATGGCTGGATACTTTCCTGATAGCTCTGATACATGTGATCAGGCTGGACATTAGCAAACAAACAAATTACATTAGTAAACAACGTTACAAGGCACAGTGGGAGCTAGGTAGTAATTGAGTCAGAATGATGGCTAGACTCAGGGAGCTTGTGTATTTGGAGCCCAGGAAAATCTTTGCTGCTGCTTCTCCAAGAGCATCATCTTTTTTAAAAAAAAGAAAAAAAAACAAGTAAATTTCAGTCATTGCAATGTCTATTATTTTGTTCCATTCTGTTTAAGAATCTTTTCACCAGTTGTAAAACTCACTGAAAACAAAAGAAAAATGTATCAGAACTCTGTTTTTCTAAAACTTCCTGAAAAATCTCTTTATTCAAGAAATTCAGAATTATTGTTTAGATTTAAATGAAAATGGAAACTTTCTCGGCAAATGGGTTTGAGGCTCAGTCAGTAGGTGTTCAATAACAAGGAGCAACGTGATACAGCGGAAAGAGCCAGCTGAAATTTGTCAGTCCTGCCACTTAGTAGTTGTGTAACCCGGAATAAACCACAAAACAACCTCTGGGCCTCAGTTTCTTCCCTTGAAGGTGGAAGGGTTGAACCCATTGTACCCTGATGACTCTCCATGGAACTGCACTATTTCTTATGTAGTGAAATAGGCTTCTCTCTACAATAGTTGCTCCTAATAAGCTTACTAGGGGTGGCTCAGTAGTCTTTAACAGGATGATCATTATTTGGTTGGTAGACACAAAGATAATTTTGATTTATTTGTGTCAAAGATTGGGCAGATGAAATCTACCTAGACGCGTACTAGTGTCATCACACAAAATGACCTTGACTCTTTAAATATCTTGAATTGGGCTGTAGACATTTTCCAAATGTTTGGGGGCAGATTTGGATCATAATAAACTCCACTACAAATGGAGACAGTTTCATCATCACCATAAAAACTGCTCCCAAATTGCTGGGTAGGAAATGGATAATGAGTTCAGTGTCTAGTGAGTCCCTTGTAAATTCAGCCTTTGAAATCGGGCCTCTTTAAAAAGACGTTGGTAAAATTTAGAGTAAAATGTTTAATTCTCAGGGATACTGTTTTTCTTCTTTATTAAAAAAGATGGCAGGGGTGATTGCTGCAGTCTGAAATGAATTCAGGCTTGATTTGGGGACCTGGGCTCTGGTTATGACCCAGAGAACATGCTATTAGCAGTTACTTAAGAGGTTCTTGGTCTTTGTACAGGGGAAATCTTCTCACGTCAAGGGCTTTAGTAAAACCTAAAGAATGATCAGAAGCAGCAACTTGTCTCTAACCTGGGTGGAGTGTCACACAAAGGGCTCTGAAACTGAGGCAAGAGGAGCTCTGTGCTCCCCTTAGCCCTCTCTGCTCCCCTTGCAGGAGAGACTATTAAGGAACCGAGTGTTAACTGGAAAGCTGCAGACCCAAGGAGGCTGCCTTGCTGAGTGCAGAGCTTGTTGAGAGAAGGGAGACTTTTGCATTTCAGAAATCCGGTCCACGTTTTGCGGAGAGCCCAGGCCCTGTGAACAAGAGGAGCCTCTGAGGGCTGGTTTCTGATGTCGCACTAGGCATGATAAGAATGCCATTGACGTCAGCACAGTCATCATCTGGGAGAATGGCACCCCAGCTCTTGAAACCACACCAAGCAATTGCAGTGCCTTTGAAAATTACAAGCCGGTGCTGGCGGGTGGGGCTGGGGGGAGCGCAGCCGCGAGAGAAGCCGGGCTCCAGCTGCTCTGCTTTGTGCGTTTCCTGTCTTTTACAAAGGCAGGCTCCGCGCTCCTGTGCACACTCGCCACCCAGCCGAGCCGTGAGCTCGAGCCTACACGGAGGAAGGTGGGGGGAGGGGAAGGGGGGAGAAAAAGAAGGCACCGTTCGATTTTGTTAACATTTCTGAATTCAGATAAAACCAACTGTGCCACCCAGGTGCTGGACAGAGGCCCTGAGCCACAGGAGCCGCTGAGGATGGAATTGCTGAGCTAAAGCTGATACGCTTAGATGTCGTGTTGATGAATAGATCACAAGAGAGGAATTAAACACTTCAAAGGAGCTGCTGCCGAGCCACGGGCCCCTCCCCCAGCCCTGTGTCTCCCCACACGCTTTACTGTGCACGCCTGAGTATTTGTGCCTCTGCGGGGGAAAAACGGCCAAGTTGTGTGTTTGCGGGCAGGGCGGGATTTCCGCTTGCAGGGGCAGTTCCAAGGACATTACCTCCCGCTGGAGTTCAAAAGTTACCTAGCTGGAAAATGCCTCGGAGGTGATGAAGTTTTGAAATCATTTCTTTAATATAAATTGTCCCCCCTTTTCAAATTCCACGATTAATCAAACCCTTTCCTTCTCTTCCCCACTCTCCATTGTTCTGCCAAGTCCACCTTCACTCCTCCTACCCCACCCCCAGAGCAGGACAAGGGCATAGAGTAGATTTGATGGGATCAGCTGCATTATATGCTTTCTTTTACAGCACGGATTGGCAGCTTTCCAAGTGCCTAAAATCTTTGGCCGATCTGATTTTAATATCCATATCCTAGAGTTCTACCAGAAAGTATGATCTCTCAGCGGTAAAAATGTTAGCAAGGAAACAAAAGAACATATGCACATAAGGCAGAATGTGGCAGGAAACATGGATTCAATAAATTGCATGACGTGAAACTCCTTGTTCAAATCGGCTGGCACTAGAGGAGTGGCCACAGGGAAGAGACACACAGGTGATGGTTCTTGGTCTCAAAGTCCTGTTCCTTTTTGGAAAGGGAGGAAGCACTGAACAGCGTTCTTTTCAAATACACAAAACATGGTGGAGGTAGAACCCACCTCTCCCTCCCATTGGTTCTGAAAAAACAGTAAAGGTTGCATTAAAATGGGCTTCTTGTGAGGGGTGAATAAAGGGAGAAGGAGTTCTTAACTTGTCTCACTAGGTGTAATAATGGAAAGAAGGCTAATTATCCACATGGGAATTTGGATTTTATCCTCTGAAAGAGTACAGGTAAATCTGCAACTTCATAGGCAAGTATTAGCTTTTGGCTTTTGTCTGAGGTTTATAAATGGAATTGTTCTTTTCTTTCTTCCTTCTTTCCTCCCTTCCCTTCTTCCTTGCTTTCTCCTCCTTTTTTGACTATATTTTAAAAAAAGAAAGAAAGAAAGGATTCTGAAAATCAGTCCCCAAATCTGCTAGGCTCCTGGATTGTTTATCAGTGGACCAGAGCCCTTTTTTCCCAAAGGTGTGAGCATGAGTGTGTGCAGATGTATTGTGGGAATGAGTTAGCAGGCCCAGAGCCTTTCTGCTCCTTGCCCCCTTGAGGCTATAAAGCACTGACTTTGATATTAATACTGTCAAGACAATACAGACCTTGCAAGTTTTCTGACCTTTCTGGCTTGTTCCTATCACTTGTGTCTGTCATCACCCCCATTTTGCCCCTCTTCTGCCTTCTATGATTCTAATTTTTCTCCATCATCATGTCCAACAGTGAAAAATTAATGAAAGACTTTCTCCCTTTTTCCTACATCCTCATTACTTTAGCCTCCCAAGATATCCCTTCCTCCCTCATTCCCGGAACACTCCCAGGCCACTCCCCTGGTGATGTTTGGGTGCCCTTTGCACCAGCATCCTATGACAGAAATCCCCAGAGCCTGGATGTGTCTTGGAGATCAGGCTCAGGTTCACTGAACACTGATTTGCAGCAGGAAGTGCTGGTAAGCCTGATGAAGGATGGGAATTAGCAATAAGGTTGGCAGTCAACTGCCAGAGGAAGCTTAAGGAAGGCGAGCATTTAGAAAAGGAAAAAGAATTTAATCCTTTTCAGGTGTGCAAATTTCTTTTGTGAACAGAATTACCATAGGCCTTGAGTGTTTGAGACTTTTTTAAGGCTATCGGTTCCCTAAGGTCTAGCCTCACTTCCTAGAGAGGAGGCAAAGATAAGTGCAGTGAATTTGATTATGGTACCAGAGTAACCCTCACTTAATGAGCCATGAAAACAAAACAGCTCCATCTCCTCTCACTGCTGTAACCGAACACTGGCAGCATTGAGAGCCGCATGGCTTTGGTTACACAAATTTGTAGCCCAGGGTTTGCCTCAGCATTTGAACTCTTTAGCAAGACATTGGAAATTGCTTAGTTCTTCATGTAGCTGACATACATCTCCTAGAATTAATTTGAAACAAAAAAAAATTACTTGGACAGCAAGAAGTTTTACAAAAATGTATCCACAACCTGGAAATGACAGACTGCCTCCTTGTCGTAACTATCTTAGGTTTTTTTTTTTTTCTTTTAAGAAACAAAATAAAACAATAGAGATAAACTCCAAGGCCCCATTCCCCACCACCACCATCAGTCCTGTTTCTGTTCCTTCCCTTCCAGAAAAACCTCTGCCATAAATTTTGGAGATCGTCATCCTGTCCATGTTTGCATCTTTCTACTATGTATGTTTTTACTCATAAACAATGCATTGTGATTTTTAAAACTCAGGATATCAGTATATTTTAGCTTCGATTTTTTATTTCAAAGTATCGTATTAAGGAGGTGCGAATGTTTTTGTTACATAGATGCCTTTTATAATGCTGGAGGCAGAGCTTTTCCTGTGATTATCACCGGGGTAGTGTTTATTGTACCTACTAGGTAAGCTTTTATTCCTCACATCCCTCTTACCCTTTTTTCAAGCTTAACTTTTTTAATCCAACTTTGTGATTATTAGATTTTTTCTTCGGCCCCAGTCCACCATATAATTCCCATTGATTGATCGGTGGTGATCAATTAATGATCACCACCAATAATAATAATAAGTACAGTAAGCTAAATGGGAAGGTTAATAGAACAACCAGTTCAAGAAGGGATCTCAGAATGGGAGGTTAGTTCAGCACAAAGATCAGGACCCAATGCAGGGAAGAAAAAGTGACAGAGGCTCTGGGTCACCTTGGGCTGAGATGGGTGGAGGACCAGAGCTGCAGCTGGGGAGAGCTCAAGTGGAAATCACACTTGCTGGCACCCAGGTTAGGATGAGCTCCTGGTTTTACAGGAAGCCTTTCTGTGTGATGGTGGAGCAAGCCGCTGCCCTGTTCCCCTCACCTTACTCTTTGGTTCCTTGTATGTAAAATAAAACCCCAGAATTGCAGTGCCAGATGCACATAATAGAACTCCTCACTCACCCTCCCTCCATTTGTAAATAATGAAGTGCAGACCTAGAATGGTGTCAGGATTTAGACAGGATTTAGAGATACCGTTAGGGCAGAACCAGAAGCTAGGCTTTGGGCAAGAAAAATTTTTCCTTTTTGATCACATTTTCCAAAAGTGACATCTCTTCAGCAGTTTCTGAGGTAATATTTTCATTGACTTGACAGTTGTAGAATTACTAGAAAATGGTGTAAAGACAAGGCCATGTTTACTAAATGATACCTCTCTTTCCACATCGTGCAAATGAGGAAGCTGATGCTCCGGGAGAATTTAAACAACTTGCCCAAAGTCATGTAGCTTATCAGCAGCAGAGCCAAGATTTGGACCCACCTCTTTCTCACTTTCATGCTTTTTTTTTTTTTATAATTTTATTGAATCATAATTCTGTACATTGGTGCAATCATAGGGCACGATTCATATACATTCAGAAATGTTTTGATCGTACTGTTACAGATAGCCTTCATGGCATTTTCTTGATCACTATATAA
>CAUYON010045247.1:0-13269 GCA_963573935.1 Arctocebus calabarensis
CACCATATCAACCAAAGTAAAACCAAGGACTATATGATCCTCTCAATAGATGCAGAAAAAGCATTCGATAAAATCCAGCATCCTTTTCTAATTAGAACACAGAGGAGTATAGGTATAGGTGGCACATTTCTTAAACTGATCGAGGCTATCTATAAAAAAATCCACAGCTAATATTTTACTGAATGGAGTAAAACTAAAAGCTTTTCCTCTTAGAACTGGAACCAGACAAGGTTGTCCTCTGTCATCATTGCTATTTAACATACTGCTGGAAGTTCTAGCCAATACAATTAGACAAGACAAGAAAATAAAGGGCATCCAAATGGGTGTAGAGGAGGTCAAACTCTCCCTTTTTGCTGGTCATATGATCTTATACTTAGAGAATCCCAAAGATTCAACTACAAGACTCTTGGAAGTCATCAAAAAATACAGTAATGGGTAGTGCCTGTGGGTCAAAGGTGTTGGGTGCCAGCCCCATATGCCAGAGGTGGTGGGTTCAAACCTAGCCCTGGCCAGAAACTGCAAAAAAAAAAAAAAAATACAGTAATGTGTCATGATATAAAAATCAATGTCCACAAGTCAGTTGCCTTTGTATATGCCAACAACAGTCAAGATGAGAGGCTAATTAAGGACACAACTGCCTTCACCAAAGCCCCAAAGACGATGAAATATTTAGGAATATACCTAACAAAAGAGGTGAAAGACAGAACTTCAATGAATCTACAAGAAAAAAACCAACAATCCCATTCATCAATGGGGAAGAGAGATGAACAGAAACTTCTCTAAAGATTACAGATGAATGGCCAGTAAACACTTGAAAAAAATGCTCATCATCCTTAATTATTAGAGAAATGCAAATTAAAACCACCCTGAGATATCATCTAACTCCAGTCAGAATGGCCTATATCACAAAATCTCAAAATTGCAGATGCTGGCACGGATATGGAGAGAAAGGATCACTTTTACACTGCTGGTGGGACTGTAAACTAATACAACCTTTTTGAAGGAAGTATGGAAAAAGCTCAAAGAACTCAACCTAGACCTCCCATTTGATCCTGCAATCTCGTTACTGGGCATCTATCCAGAAGAAAAAAAAAGGGAGATTTTGCAGCATTTAACTAACGTGGATGGAGGTGAAACACATTATTCTTAGTGAAACATCACAGGAATGTGATGAATCCTATGTATTCAACTTTGATATGAGGACAATAAATGACAATTAATGACACAGTGGGGAATGGGGGAAGGAGAGAGCAGACAGAGAGAGAAGGAGGGAGGGAGTGAGGGAAAGAAAACAAAAAAAAATAAGGGAAAGAAAATAGTGACTAATTCTCACATAAATTGGATTCAATTTTGACCAAAATACATTACTAAAACATTAATTTTTAATTCAACTTGTCAATATGTTGTTTAGGATATTGCATCCTCATTTATAAGTGAAATATGTTTGTAATTTTCCTTTATAACAATCTATTTTCTCCAATTTCAATATCAGGTGTATCCAGATCAAGTAGAATGATTTTGAAGTATTTCTTCTTTTTCTATTGTCTATAACATTTAGCATGATCTGTTTTTTGAAAATATTTTTTACTTTTATTTATATAATATTAGTTGTCTAGTTTTTGAGACTTTGGAAAAAAAATAAGAAGTTAACTGTTGACTTCGTACTGAGCCTCAGAGTTAAAGCATTCTATAATAGACATCCTCTTATTTGACAATGTGAATATTACTTTCTTGGCATTATTATTATTACTATTGCTTAATATTTCAATGCAGTAACCATCTGTTTTCTTTTCTGAATGTATTTATCTTCGTTCATTCTTTACGAGATTTTTGTTTCTAGTCCTTATCTTAAACATTGTTATTAAATTTTAAGCCTTTTTAATTCTGTGAAGACAAAAAGTAGAAACCTAATAAACACATGTATATGTAAAAATAAAAAAAAAATGTTAAAAGAAAAGAAAGAAAGAAAAAGGAAAAAGACAGATTGGGAAGCCTACTAGGTATTTAGCCCAGCAGTTCCACAGGAGGTTCCCTTCATGTAATACCTCTCCAGAACCCTTATTCCAGAGTCCCTATTAGGAAGTGACTGCTCTAACACCATCTGAAAGGAAGGGTTTGGGGAGGGCTGCTCCCACCTAATTCCTGCCCCTAGCTTTCTTGGAGTCTTTGATTCTTTGAAGACAGTCTTCTAGATTCTTCTCTATTTAGTCCAGATGCCCTTCTCTGAGCAGGCTCCAATTTCTCAATGTCCCTCTTAAATCATGTAGCTGCAAGCCAAGCAATGCTCCTCCTCATGGTGAGCTATTCACATGAGTCTTGTGTCACTTCATTCTATACTTTTTATGAGGCCTAACTCTGCTGTTCCTTTCTGGCAGGCAGATCAAGCTGTTGACTCAACACGAGCTTAAAGTCCATTCAAAACTGTCATCCCTACTTGGGAGGCAGAGGCAAGAGACCCGCTTGACCCCAGGAATTGGAGGTTGCTGTGAACTGTGATGCCACAGCACTCTATCCAGGGTTACAGCTTGAGGCTCTGTCTCAAAAAAAAAAAAGTCATCCACCACTGGTCACCACTCCATCCCTCTTTCACTCACACCCTTTCTATACTGTGCTGCTGACTTTTTTGAGTCCAGTCTAAAGACCTTCCATTTATGACTCTTATATTTCCTCTAATGAGTCTGAGATTACGATATTTTTAAAAATTGTCTTCCTGTCCTGATTTGATCTATTTCAGCTTTGTGTCAGCCCAGAACTGATCAGTTGCCCTCTTGTGAAAGTCACTGATAATAAATGTGATAACATTAATTCTTTACACAGGATTAAGTACAAAGCCCCACAGCACCTATTCAGGGTCACTTCCTACCTCCCAGGTTGTTGCTGATACATGATCCTCAAGTTAACTCCCTAGAAAGCATCATCATCTTCCTGGTGCTGAATGTCTGGGTCTGGCCTGGGCTGGGCTTTATCAACCTCTGAGGCTAAAACCTATCTTGGAGTTTTCCAGTAAGCCAGACCTAGGTGTCTCAAAAGAATGTGACCTAACCTCATTTTCTTACTTTCACCTGGAAGTGATTACTACTGTAGCTGCTGCTAGGTCTTTATGACTGATTTTTTCATATATGTGCATTCATAACACAGTCAGATAAGCCCTAGATCTTGGGACATAGTTATTTTAACCCAAACATAGACTATTACTTAAGAACAAAAAATTGCTCTTTTTAAAAATGAGTCACGTAGGATGCAGCATTACTTAGGGGATTCAGCCCATCTATTGAGCTTCTCCATCTAAGAGTCTATAAAGTTGCCTCAACATCCAGTTTATTCTCAATTTAGCTGTGGAAACATAAGAACAGCATTATAAGACCCATCCTACGAAGCCACTCACAGACAAAATTTCCTCCAAAGCCTCTCGTGCTGCCTGCTGTTCTCATGGTTGCAATCTTCCAGACTATCCCAGACATAGGGGCCTGATGGGTTGTGTTACAATTTAATGTGAGGACTGTATTTAACTGGGATTTCATTTCCCCTTCCTCCCCTGCTCTTGAACATCAAAACTATAATCCTGCCAGAAAGGTGATTTTATTTTTCTGATGTGTCAAGCCTTTCTGAAAAGGACAAGGTTTCCTGCTCGAACTCCAGTTATGTTGGAACAAAAACACTGTGGAGGCATTTAAGTGTCTCTCTGCTGGCTGTCATGTAGTCAAACTCCAGGAAACAAAATCACCTCCTCAGACTGCTGCTTCTCTAAACCAAAAGGTATGTGTCTGCCCCTCGGGGTCCAATGAAGACATTGGCCTGCCTGGAGGAGACCATACTGTAGAGGGATAGTAGCCACTGTGTGTAACACAAAGATGGGAAGAGGCAGCACCATTATATAGTATTTCCTCTACAGATACAATAGACATAACCTTGAGAGTACGGATTATAGTAAAACGATTAGAGGAGATAAGCTTTGTCTACATATTACTTTTTTAAATATAATTTAATTGTAAGTTTGTGTATCTTCAGTTTTAATAATGCCTGTGTTTAATAACTTTAGAAAAACCCCTAAAAATTTGAGCAACTGGCTCTCATAAGCCTATAGGAGCAGCTCTAGGACACCATCAGCTGGGAAGGAAGAAATGTGGGAATCACATGGGAGCTAAAAGGTCAAGTTCACAGCACAGCAAGACACTCTTGGGGCTTCCAGAGTTATCTGGACAGAATTTAAGAGAAGCAGAAATGACCACAAAGTGAGTGTGCAGAGCCTGAAAAATAGTGTTTTCTTGTGGTTATTTTGACCCTATGTCTATTTCTAGATTATAGACAACTGAAACATAACCCAAGGCATTGGCACTGAGGTCTTCTTGCTCTATACATGCAACTGTGTGAAATACTGTCACCACATGCCACTCCCACAAGGAAAGACTGTGCCCTGCTCCTAAACCTCACAAAGCTAAAACTTGCCACCACCTTTCCCTAGAAATGCCTGGTCGTGTCCTGAGGAATCACTCCCCTGCTCAGATCCTCTTCTCCTCTGTGTGGGATGAGCTAAGTCACAGGGCACATTCCAGGATGCTTCTTCAAACACCCACAGGATCACAGCTTGAGCTTCCAGAGCAGAGACAGCCTCACAGCTTGGACTGGCCTTCCCAAGGTCTAGAGAAGGTTCTGCCAAAAACAGTCATTTAGCAGAGCACAGTTTGGAATATAGCAGCCCAAGTCCAAGAGAAGAAAGGGTTATAAAGTAGATCTGCCACAGCATGAGGGCAATAAATTGCTAAAGCTTTTGCTGGTTGCATTCATCTCTTACGTAGGACAACAAAACTGTCATAATGATGATAACTTTATTCAATGTTGGTGCAATTACCAAGCCTAAAAATCGGAAGCAAAGGGAAGATTTTCTTGAGAGGGCTGAGCTCAGATACCCATGTCGCATGCCTGGGACAGTCCACACCCAGGATCAGATTGAGGGAGGAGAGGAAGGAAGCTGAGATTCATAGTGTTGCCCTGTAAAGAAGCACTCTTCCCACTGTCTTCCCTCCCTTCAACATTGTGGAGAGGTAGTGCGGTAGAGTACTGAGGGTTGAGCACCCATTAGGAGATAGGCTGTCTGCTACAAGCATTCTGTATATAATTTACTTTAATTATTACGACAACACTCAAAGGGAGATACTATCATCCCATTTTACAGACGAGAAAGTTGAGTTTTAGGAAAGTTAAAAAGCCTG
This sequence comes from Arctocebus calabarensis, assembly GCA_963573935.1. Taxonomy (NCBI): domain Eukaryota; kingdom Metazoa; phylum Chordata; class Mammalia; order Primates; family Lorisidae; genus Arctocebus; species Arctocebus calabarensis. The sequence continues at coordinate 5,211 of CAUYON010045247.1, forward strand.
CCCAAGATCTTCTCATCACAGCCGTTTATGCTGAGTTGCTTGTGAAACGCGTGAGCTGAGAGAGCCACACCCCTAGGACTCCTGCTGCACCTCCATCCCTTTTTCTTTCTTTCTCACACCCCATTGTCCTCCCTGTACTGCATCACCTTGTCAGGAATGTGAAAATGGTCAAGGCCCTGCTGAAGTTTAGGCTTCATGACTTATTAAGGAATTGTGACCTTGGCATATTTGCCTGGCCTCTACAAGCTTTAATATTTTCCACTACAAAATGAAGACAATAAAAGTTCCTACTCCCTAATATTGTTGTGGGGATTAAATGAGACTTCATACACTGAGTACTGAGCACGGTATCCAGCACGTAGTAAGTATTCAGCTGCAGTTATTATTATTAGAGAACATGGCACTAGAAAAAGGGGTCAGGTCCTAGCCTGACCTCTACTTAGGGTACTGTAGATGGAACGAGGTCTAAGGAAGGCGGCAAAATCCATAATCTTCTCTAGTTGGTTCCATAGTGACCCAGAGGGAGGGACCTTGCCCTGGCATGGGCACAGGGCTGTGTAAGAATGGTGAGGAAGCTTCACCCTCTGCAAACAATTCCATAGTACTTACCTTACCATGTGCAGGGCAGGGTCCTAAGCTGTTTGCAGGTACGAACTCATTTAATCTTTAGAGCAAGCCAGTGTGGTGAGTGCTATTATTGTCCCACCTTATATCAGTGAAAAGTGAGTTTAAGGGACCCTCCCCCCCTGTTCTGACCCTGTGGGCTCTGGTTTGCTAAGGGAATGGAAACTAATTCACCAACAGCACAATCAGGTGATGTCTCTGCACCCCTGGGAAACTTTCTCCTTGACCCATCCTTGGTCAAGTTTTCCATTGCTCAAGGGAAATACTCACTTTGTCATTATCAGAGCTCTGGGAAACTCTGAGGAGTTTCTTCTGCTTTACTCTTCCCCTCCCCCCTTTGGTCATTTCTATGAAGAAACAATAAGAAATATCCAAGCAAGCAAAATTCCGTGAGAAGAGGCAGCCCTGAGTTTGAATCCCAGCTGCAGCTACACACACCCTTTCCTAAATGTGGAACTCTGTCAATGACTCATCTTCTCAGGATTTCTTCATCTATAAAACAGAGGTACTGTCTACCTCGTGGTATTGTTGTAAGGGTCAGAAAAAAGCACACAAAGTATATAGAACACTGCCTGTTGACTGGATTTATAACTAATGTTACTATTTGGCCACTTATTTATAGCATCAAGCTCTTGTTCTGAGCTAGTTTACCTAGGGGGAGCTCACCTTCCCTGAGATGCCCAGGTTTCCTCATCTGTGAATTAGCATATCTTGGATTAGCATCCGAGGATTAGCATATCTAACCTGCTTTGTCAAGGTTACATACAGTGAGGATCCAGCTTAACACACAGTGCCTGGCACACCACACATGCTCCATCAATTGTGCTTGTTTCTCTGATTTTTATCATCACCATTAGCTTCTCCCAGAATTGAAAATTTGCTCAAACTCCCAACAGATCACTGAAATTATTTCCCAGTCACAACTTGTGAGAGGGAAAATATTTGGATGTTTCTCTTTCATAAACATAAGAGCTTGCTAACCTTTTAGCAGCTTAGAGCTTTTAAAACTTTTAAAGAATCACCTTTAGAAGAACTTTCCAAAATAAAGCAGATCTGAAGCTAGTACATAAAGGAAAAGAAAGCCAGGCTGCCCGAGCCCTTCCTTCCTCTATAGCTCTATTTTTTAAATTTCCCTTTCTCGAAAAATCAATGCTCCCCAACAATAAAAAAAAAAAAAAATCAATGCTATAAAATCTTCTCTTTTGCACAAAAGTCAGCACTACTAATCAAACCTTAACAGGCCCCTACACTACTCTGGCAACTTTAAGGTGTGATGAAAAGCACATGAGATTTTGAAAGGTATATGATCTGGTCCAAAGGAAGGCCTGCCACAGATATGTGACTACAAACAAGCCCCTGACCCTCTCTGAGACGTTCTTTCCTCAAAAATGGGGAAAAGAATAATAATGACCTCACAGGAATATGAGGAGGGTCAAATGAGAAAATGCAAAAGCAATGTATAAAATGTAAATCATGGCTCGGCGCCTGTGGCTCAACAGGCTAAGGCGTCAGCCACATACACCTGAGCTGGTGGGTTCGAATCCAGCCCAGGCCCGCCAAAAACAACAATGACAGCTGCAACCAAAAGATGGCCGGGCATTGTGGCGGGCGCCTGTGGTCCCAGCTACCTGGGAGACGAAGGCAAGAGACTCGCTTGAGCCCAGGAATTGGAGGTTGCTGTGAGCTGTGATGCCACGGCACTCTATCCAGGGTGACAGCTTGAGGCTCTGTCTCAAAAAAAAAAAAAAAATGTAAATCACTACATAAATGTATATGTTATCATTTACTACTAAGAGAAATAATATCAACTCAAATGCTCAATCACAATAAATAGAGAGCTTTAGGAAACTGCTATCTTTATAAATGTCTTCCTTTATAAGTCTAGATTTCCTATTTCCATTTAAACAGTCTTTGTGTACTTGTATCTCCTATCATGAGCCACTTCAAATCTTTTTGGAAGGAATTAGAGTATACAAACAAACAAGGGGCTGGGCATGGTTGTTCCTGCCTGTAATCCAGCACTTTGGGGAGGCCAAAGCAGGAGGGTCACTTGAGGCCAGGACTTTGAGACCAGCCTGAGCAAGAGCAAGACCCTAGATCTACAAAAAAAAAAAAAAATAGAAAACTTAGCTGGGGCCCAGCTACTTAGGAGGTTGAGGCAGGAGGTTCACTTGAGCCTAGGAGTTTGAGGTATGTTGACTGTCCTAAAACCCAGGTGATAGAGTAAGAGCCTATCTCAAAAGAATATAACGAAAAAAAAAATACACAAGCAAAATAGCTCAACGGTGAGAAATAACATTCGGTTCTCTCCCTCTGTCTGGTTCCATTTGCAAGACAGCTGTAGGTAAGTTGCCGCTTTTTTCTCTGGATAAAGGTAACCAGTCTTCCCAGGAATGGAGCCAAAGCCAGAGCCCAGCAACCCTCAGAGTAAACTCTACTCCTAACTGTAGTCATACAGCCAGAGGAGAAATGGCCAAAGAGAAGACTTCTCCCAAAAATAATCACCTCAATTTCTCTAGTTATATACCATCAACCTCAGTGTGGAAGTCTGCATTTTATTTTCCATAGAAGTTTTAGAAGCACAGTGCCTTTTTGAAAATTTGCCTTTTCTTCATGAGTAAAATCCTGGAACCCTCCATCTTCAACAGAGGCAGACAGTTAAGACAGCCAACCACAGACCACCTACACTTGTGAGCCAAAAGAAAGTTTGAAGTCATTATTCAGGAAACAGCAAAAAACAAAAAAAAATTCATAATATGGTTTTCTTTTAGCATCACTGAATAAGTGCTTCTGACCTGATGCTGCTCTACCTTTGCCTATTACTGATTATACTAATTGTTGTGCCCGAATTTCGGGGTTCCCCCCCAGAAGAAACTCACACTAGGTGCACCGATGCAAAAACAAAGGGTGGAATTTATTACAAGTTTAAACTCGGAGGACCATTCAGCCCCACCTAAATGGCTGGTCGATCTGAATGGCCCCTAGGGGAGGGGCTGAGGTATTTTTATAGTGTACTGAAAGGAGGTTGGGAGGGGGGAATGCGATAAAAGGAATAGGATGAGGAAAGGGTAAAACAAGGATGAGTCTAGGTGTCTCTTCACTTGCTGATTGGATACCTCAGAGGTGCCAGGAACGGGTGGGTGGTCGCTAAGCCGGAAGGGGCCGGTACTGATTGACCGGTGGGGGTGGTCAGGGGAACTGGTGCCAAGAGGCGAAAGTTACAGAACTAACAATTACAAGGCGAATTACACAGCAACCTGTAAAATGGAGTCCGTTAACAAAATGGCGTCACACGGGCCCTTTCACTAATGAGATTTGTGTTTTCCAGAAATGTCATCAAGCCACACGCAATAAAGATGGTTCCAGTCCATGAATCCCTGTATCACTCTCCATCCAGAGAAACCCTAACTGCCCCCTTCTATCATCGCCCGATTCAGCAAGAAGCAGTTAGATTGAGTCTTCGCCCCTTTTCCCTAACAGCAGTTGGGGTTTCTACTCAGAGAGGGAGAACTGATGCAGGACATTAGGCGCCCTAGCCAGCTCAGCGGAGCTGGTGGACCTGCCACCTCCTCCTTGGCGGCGTCGGTGAGCCAGCTAAGAACCAGCGGGCTCAATGACTGGCAAGGAGGGGGACCCCCAAGCCCCACCGGAGGCTCCAATAGCCAAAAAAGCCAGACAACTGCCAAGGAGTCACCTGTGCCTCTGTGTCTCCTTCACTTGGCACTTGGGACTAAACATGGAACCCCCATTCCCCATGCCTAGGTCAGTTTCATGTGAATTTCCTGGGCCTCAATTCCATGAATGGACTGTGTCCATTCATTGATGCATTCATTCACTTTGCCCCAGAGGGGACTGTGTTTGTTCATTGATATGTTCATTCACCTTCCAAATAAATAAATTAATTAATTAAAAAAATAAAATATGAACTTTGAACCTTTAAAAAAATCATAGGGTTTCTCTTGAGAATGGGTTTTCATGCCACCATTAAGGTTTGGGGCACATCTAAAGAATTTCCCACATTCCTTACACTCACAGGACTTCTCTCCAGTGTAGGTTTGTGTGTGAATTTTAAAGTCAGAAGGAGATCTACAGAATTTCCCCCATTGTCACATATGTGGGTATTCCCTGCAGCACGCGTATGTGCAGGCACAGCTCGGTCTGTGGGGTGGGTGAGGGTGATCCCCACTGCTTCCCTTTGCAGAGTTTCTCTGTGTGCCCCGGTGTGCGCCGAGGCCGGGGCAGTAGCAGGAACACCTCCCACTGTCACGGCAGTGTGAGGACTTGTCTCCCTTGCACGTTCAGTGGTCAACACCGTCTGGACCCCAGCTGAAGACTTTTCCACATGGATTCTACAGGAAAAGTTCCTCTCTAGTAGACGTTTTCTTGTGGGGAGTAGAAACCTTCCCACACGGATCAGAGGCACCAGTGTTCCCTGTGTGTTGAGTTCTCAGGCACGTGGCCTCACTGAAGTCACTCCAGGTGGCTCCACAGGGCCCCCTTCCACTGCAGCTGCCTGCGGTCTGAATCCCATTTGATGTTTTTAAACAAATAATATTCTGCCAAAGTGCAATCCATTGGTTTCAGGTGGCCATTCGTGGGTCTCTGTCCTCTGCACTGTGGTCCGCTGCTCCTCCCCCAGCAACACATGCTGGGTCTGGGTGTGAGCTGGAGAGGCCCCTGGGCACAGGGAGACTGGTGCACGGAGGAGGCCTGTGCGAGAGACGACAGTCCCACACGCAGAGGAGGAGCTACACTTCTACCAAGGCCAGGGGCTTTTAGGTTTCCAGCATCTCAATTCTGTGCAGACCTCTGAGCCGAGTCCAGTAAGGCCCATTCCTCCTGGGTGAAGCTCACAGCCACATCCTCAAAGGTCACTGAGTCCTGATCGTTTACCCGTCAGCCACCATCCTCACCGCCCTTGCCTTTCCTTCATGAAGGCAGGTCAGGTTGCTGGAAACTAGACCTCCCAGGGACACATCAATAGCTGCCCTGAGCGAGGCTGATGGTGAAAGGCGTTGGAACTCTCCTTTCCTGGATGCCCAGACCGCTTCAGGGAGGCGCGTGGGGCCAGCGGGATGGCGCAGTCTCCACCCTCCAGATGCAGATGCAGAGAACTCTGCCGCCGCCAGGTGTTCAAACTGGGGGTTCTTGGTGACAGGCCCTCAAAGGTGTTTAGTTTAGTGGCTCCTGCTTAGAGAATACTATCAGAAATATCTGATTTCATGATTTTTGAAGAGAAGTCTGACTCTTCCAAAGTCAATGTGATGGAAAAGCTATGACCACTTCAGCTCCAGTGACACCACGCAGCAGGTGATGGGCCCAGTAGCGACTCTGGAGCCGCAGCCCAGGGCTGGGTGGACCAGAGACAAGTTTTTAATGCCTGATGTTAGCCAAAGTGTGGAGAAACCCAGTGTGTGCTCCTACGCCCTACAGGAGTGCTCCTTCCCTCCCTCCCTCCCTTCCTTCCTTCCCTCCTTCTTCCTTCCTTCCTTTTTTTTACAGGGCAAATTGTCAAAATATATCCAAATTGCAAAATGTGTATGTCCTTGGTTCAGACATTGTCCTTCTAAGAATTTACCCCACAACAAACTCCTAAGATATTAGGAGATGCACAAATGTGTATCTCCTAATATATTAACTATGACATTGTTTATCACAACTAAAGAAAATTAGAATCAACATAAATATCCGCCCCAAACGGACAGACCAGATAAAATGTAGAGCGTCCTTACAGCTGGGGTGGTTGGGACTGAGTGTAGAGACCTAGGGAGAGGCAGGACAGGGGCGGCAGGGGGACTGTATCAGGACAGGGAGGCTGGAGGCCGGAGAGCAGCACATCCAGGGTGTGGTGTGGGCTGGATGGAGGCTGGAGAGGAGCACATCCAGGGTGTGGTGTGGGATGAACGGAGGCCGGAGAGCAGCACATCCAGGGTGTGATGTGGGCCGGCAGGACGTGGAAAGGCATACTGAACATGGTTCAGTGTTTTATTAGAGAGAGAGGCCTGCTGATGCTATCCAACCCCATCAATCTTTAATAATACTTTAAAAATCAGGATGCATTTAGTGTGATGGCATGACTTGTAAATGCTGGTCAAGGAACTGAGTTTTGTGTCAAGGATGGCATGGGGCCAAAAGAGAGTTAGCCAAACCGATGAGAAGGACCGCCACCATCCGGGTCACATAGACCGTGGATGCATAAAAATTTTCTTCCAGTGTGTGCAAAAATCTATTACCAGGCTTACCTCTGGGGAGCAAGCCTGGGGGTATTGTATGAAGGTAGACTTTTTTCCAGTTTATTTCCTTACAAACCTTTGGCATTTTTACTTCACGAAGTATTTCTTTTTTTAAGTATATCACTCAGATAATACAACTGGAGAATAGTTAGGATTCTTAGCCAACTGAATGTAATGTCTCAACTTTGCCACAGATTTGATACTTGCACGACGGTGAAGACCACTTTGATTCTGGAAGAGAGGTATGGGGTCAGTGATTGTGCTCGCAAAACACTTGAATATGACACATTGGTGGAATTCCAAACCGACACATTGCAGTAAAAGTATTATTGGTTGCACTCCACATGTATTCACATTGGAAACGGTAGGGGCTCAACAGACTTTTATTGGCTTCAATGATATTTAAAATATTTAAACCGGCTCGGCGTCTGTGGCTCAGCGGGCTAGGGCACCAGCCACGTACACCTGAGCTGGCAGGTTCGAATCCAGCCTGGGCCCGCCAAACAACAATGACGGCTGCAACCAAAAAGTGGCTGGGTGTTGTGGTGGGCGCCTGTGGTCCCAGCTGCTTGGGAGGCAGAGACAGGAGACTCGCTTGAGCCCAGGGATTGGAGGTTGCTGTGAGCTGTGATGCCACGGCACTCTATCCAGGGTGACAGCTTGAGGCTCTGTCTCAAAAACATAAAATAAAATAAAATAAAATATTTAAACCTCTGTCTAGAGTCCAGATACAAATACTTTCGTTTGCGTAAGTTTTAAGGGAACCATACCTAGGTAATTGTGAGCATGGCAACCCCCACTCTGTATTTGATGCAAGTCTGTACCATACTGTCCTCCCCAAGTCTTGAGTGATCTATTAAACCAAAGTAACCCCCCCCCCCAGTTGCAGTGAATCACCCACACAACACTTAGCAGTCACATACACATCATTTTCAGGACACTTGAGACCCACATTTATAGTAATTCTGAAATTTCACCTTTTAATTCTGCTCTTGAAGAGAGAGGAGCTTTTCTCTTCTTTTCTTTTTTTTTTCCTTACTAGCTCCAGAAGTTCCATTTTCCATTTTCTCCAACTTTTCCATTTTGAGAGCAGATTAATTGTTTGTACTGCACTCTTCCCCCCGGGGGGGGGGGGGGGGGGGCGCGGCCCGGCGGCGGCCGCGGGGCGGGCGGCGGGGGGGGGGGGGGGCGGGCGGGGGGTG
>CAUYON010045250.1:0-60747 GCA_963573935.1 Arctocebus calabarensis
ACAGACACATTAGGATGCCTACCCCTGTTAGTGTCCAGTCTGTGCTGCCCACGATATCATTTAATTTAGACTTATGAGTATTTCCTTGTGATCATATTACTCCGTCTTTGTTAATAAAGTGCTGCTGTGTTTGACTCTGAAAAAAAAAAATTATCATTTCATCATCTCAAAGAGTTATCATTTCTTTGTGTAAAGAATATTCAATGTCCTCTATTCTAGTTATTTGAAAATATATGATATATTGTTAACTGTAGCCATCCCAGAGTGCTATAGAACACTAGAGATTAAGTTACTCCTACTTAGCTGGCATCACTAAGACGGAGATTATGGTGATTCCTTAAAAATCTATGATCCGGCAATCCCACTACTGGGTATTTAGCCAAAGGAAGGGAAATCAATATGTTGAAAAGAGATCTGCACCCCCATCTGCAGCACAATTCACAATGGCCAAGATATGGAATCAACCCAAGTGTCCGACCACAGATGAATGAAGAAAGAGTGGCATGGACACACAGTGGAATACTACGCAGCCATAAAAAGAATGAAATCTTGTCCTTCGCAGCAACATGGATCAGAGCCTGGAAGACGTTATGTTAGGTGGAATAAGCCAGGAATAGAAAGTTAAGCACCACATGCTCTCACTCATATGGGGAAGCTAAAAAAGTAGATCTCATAGGAGGAAAGAGCAGAATGGAAGTTCTTACGGGCTGGGAAGGGTAGGGGGAAGGTGGGCAGAAGGAGAAATGTGTTCAAGGGTATCGCTGTTTAATATACTTGGATAAGACAGGGAGAAGACCTGTGTAGCACCCACGGTAGTCCAGGATAGAGTCTATCTAAGGAGGAAAGGAAATATCAATGTTTTCAATTCTCACGTTCTGCAATTTGAATTGGCCAGAGAAGAGGCAACTATAGCCTTGCCATTTATAATCACGACCACACAGGTGTTCATGGCTCGGAGGGCAGCGTTTCAAACAAAGACCACCTGCCGATGGTGAGGACAGATGATTACTTTACTACGATTGGTTGTGTTGTATAACAGATCTCCATATTGTGTCATTCAGAGTCTCTCACAACTGCCTGGATCCCACAGATGGTGTCTCCGCTTTTATACTGCCCTACTTTCCCAGAATTTCTACATCTCCAGGGCCATTACCGCCTCCTGACTCTCTCACAGTTATGCTATTACGCTATTATCCTGCACCCAGCACTGGCTGCTTTATTTTCTACTTTCTGCCATAATATTATGCCCAGAGTTGCAGCCTCTTAGATAGTGTCTGTCTGCTTGCTGTTTGTGTGTTTCACTGGGGAGAAGGGAGGGGCGGAGGATGCATTTGTATCCACAGCGTCAGAGGAGAGACAATGCCAAGGCATTTCAGGGAGCAGGAGGCATCCTAGTGGGATGGTGCAGGCAGAGGAAGAGCTAGAACACTCTAGCTAAAATAATTAAAGCCCACTGTTGAAAGTCACCAAATACCCTACTATATAAACAATCCAAACTGAAGGGGAAAATTAGCAATTAGCTGGTAAATTATTTTAACATTCATTTTCCTTTAAAAGAAAATCACTTTGGAGTATTAACATTCAGAGTGACTGCCCACGCAGAATTCTCTGCCTCTATTGCAGCCACGTATGGATACAGATTGAATAGGACAGAATTCAGGGTTCGTTCAGATCAAGCATCAGCCTCAAATTGCAGCTCGATGTTCAAGGATTACCTGTGTCACATGGGTATGGTCTTAGTTCTGCAACTAAGCTACCATATTACTCAATGTCTTTGGGCCTCCATTTACTCATCTATACAGTGGGAATAATCTGGCATGGTTTTAAGGGAGATAAATGAAGCATGTATTGTATAAGCGTATGACATCATGTCTGACCCAGTCAGACAAGTGATGTTTCTTTATTCCCTCTTCCTGCCACCTCCTTTTTTTTGAGACAAAGTCTCACTATGTCACCCTAGGTAGAGTGCCATGGTGTCACAGCTCATAGCAACCTCAAACTCTTGGCTTAAGCAAATCTCTTGCTTCAGCCTCCCAAGTAGCTGGGACTATAGGCACCCACCACAATGCCCAGGTTTTTTTTTCTTGCATTGTCATTGTTGCTTAGCAGGCCAGGGTGGGGTTCAAACCTGCCAGACTCAGTGTATGTGGCACCGTAACCACTGGGCTACAAGCACTGAGCCTGTCATTTCCTTTTTTAATACTCATATTGGTCACCAATCTGTCAACCCACAACAATTAACTATTCTACAACTCCAGTGGGCTATCTTCCCAGCTAAGCTAAAGTTCCCAAGGGCTGGATCCGTCCTGTCTTACTCAGCCCAGGGACTCAGACTAAAGGCAAATATTAGTGGATTTAGGGGAAAGCAAGATTATAAACCTGCACAACAATTGGTGATGCCAAAGGAAGAGAAGATCACAGTTTTTTTAATTAGATATTTTTGCCACACTCTCATACCAAAAGGACCATTAATAGATAGTACCCTTTTCAAAAATAATCTGTCTCCATTTTATGTACAGAAAATGAGAGAGAGAGAGAGAAGAAACAAGAGGAACAGAAAGAAAGCAGGCAAACTAGAAGCTTCCTATGCCAAACAGCAGTCTCTAGCCACCCACCTTCAGCAGAATGCTCACATTAAACAAATCAATTTAACTCCTAACCACTCCTAAAGATAATTAAGCAGGAAAATGTGATTTTGTTAAGAGGGAGAGGAGAACCTCGGGCTCCCACCGCTAAGCAGAAATGACACCGTAATTCTCTGACATGTTAGCGCTATCGCTGTTACTATTCCATTCTAATAGTAAAACAGATCGAAAGTGGACAGTGTGTCTTTTCTGAGTTCGCAAGCAGGTCATAATCAGACAGCATCTTCCCTTTACTGAGCACCTACTATGCGTTCACAGCTCAACAGCTCAGAAACCCATTCAGCCCAGCTTCGCCCCCGTGGGATGAAGTTTGAGCCATGCATGATAAACTCTGAATCAAACGTGGAATTGACAAGGACAGAACAAGCAGCCAAAGGAAGGGAAAGAGCCCTGGCCCCCATCCTAGGAGGGACAACATCTTGACCTCTCCTGAAAGGAAGTCTTAAGTGTGGACCCAGGTGCTGGGGAGGGGGGCCTGCAGGGGGAGAGATAAAAGGCTTTCTGGAGGCCCTCTGACCCCAGCCATCCCACGGGAAATGACAAGGAGGCCGCTGGCTGGCAGACAAGCAGGTGTGCCCTTAAGAAGCCACAGAGATTAGCAGGGGCTTATCCAAACCTCTGCAGGGGGCAAATCTCTCCTGGCCCTCTCAGGAGACCTTGGTGCTCCTCTAGCATCAAATAAGCCAGATGCAGAATGGATGTCAACTTGGCCTTTTGTGACTCTGGGTCCCCAGAGCACAAATCTGGACACCATCACACTCAGCAGGGCCCCAGTGAGAATCAGTTTGAAGACTACATTTAGAAAAAAGAAAAGAGAGAGAAAAACGGTTCAAGGCAGGGGAGCACAGACAGATGAAGCTTCGTTTATGCTTGGGCCTTTGTCTTTGAAGCAATTGTTTGCCACTCAAATTAGAAAAATTTGAAATTTCAAGTTAGAAAAATTAGAACAACGCCACCCAAATTGGAAAAAAAATTGCTTTTTTTCTGTAGAAAACATGACTTCTGAGAAAAATAGATGGTATTTGCTCTCCAGCAAATGTAAAAAAACAGAAGACCCAAAGGATGAGAGGTCCCTTTACTCAAGAACTGTCAGGCAAGGAAGCAACTTAGCAACTTCAGCAGTGGAAGGAGGAGGGGCAAGTCCCTATCAGTGCAAACTACGCCAGCTTTACACCATGTCAAGGGGGCTATAGATCCAGCAGATACGACTGCAACCCTGACTCTGCTGTGTAGCAGCTATGTGACTTTAAACGGGTCACTTCACCTCTCTGAGCGTCAATTATCCCATCCTAAGATGAGCCTAGCAATGGCTTCTTCATAGACCTGTTTGAGCACCAATCTGATAATTTCCACAAACACCTGGCACAGTAGCCAGCGCTTAGAAGGTGCTCCATAAAACTTAGCTCCTTTACTTTCCCCCTCTTTTGACAATCTAGCACTAGGTAAAATCCTTACTATTTGGACTTGGAGAAACCTATTCCCAGCAAGAGCGAGTCACCTGCGCAAAACTCATTCAGATAGAAAGAGCAGAAGTCAGAATACAGATCTTCCCCCACGTCCTTGCTAGGTCTTGTTGTTGGATTGGCACCATAAAGATGGCCCAGTGTCCAGTCTCAGAAAGGTCTAATAATGGTCATAGCACAACAGAACCCTCAGAATCAGAGAGTGGTATTCCTGGGCCACCTCTTGCAGGTGTATCTTTCAGGGAGCTGTAACTGTCTCTCAGATGTGGTTGAAACTTGCCCAGAAAACATGTAGGGCAAATGGAGTTTTGGTGGGGGTAGTGGGGTAAGGGTGGGGTAGGCGGTATTCATACTTGTAACTAATAGTGTAATCAAGAGCTCTTTTATCTTTTCAACTGGTTGCACCCCACGCATACCCAAGTATGAGACAGACAAGTCACTCCAGAATGACTGAAAATATGGAGATGCCCTTGATTCAATAACAGCAACAACAATAATAGTAATTTTATTTCATTTTCAAAGCCCCCCTAACCTGCAAACCAGCACTTGTGGCAAAAGCAGAAATGTAACCCCAAGGACTGATTCCGAGTCTTCCCTTTACCTGACCCTCCCGATCATTTCTGTAGCAGGAAATTGCTGTTTGCAAGGCCAGATTATGGCAAATTTTGTCTTTGCTTCTTTCCCAGAAGGGGTTGCATTTCTACTCCTATTTGAATCGTCCTATCAACAATACCTAAACTTTTATAATTTTAGAACTAGAAGAAATCTTGTACATGCTCTAATTTTCCCCCTCTTATTTTAAAAATAAAGTAATCAAAGGAGGCTCAGAGATAGGGAATAACTTACCCAAGGACAAGAAACTATTTGGCCAGCTCTCTACTCCATGCTTCACTTAGGGTTTTAGGGACCCATCTGGATGAAGGAAACATCCTGGTGCAATCCTTATTATCCCCACAGTGCTAACTATGCACAAGCCTTCAATAAAGGTACTCAAGGACAATGTGATAAAAGCACAAGTATTATGACAGATACCCAAATATTCCATTAAACATCCTCGGTAAAAGGTAAATAAATTAAATGCCAAAAGCCCTTGAAAGCTTTAAAAGTCAAGTTACCTTTTTAACTCAAGGATTTCTTTTTGGCTCCTCAAGGCAGTTAAAATTTTTGAACTGCCATAGTTATCATGGAGCTAGCAAATCACTGAAAATGGAATATTTGGTTTATTAGCATTGTAACTGATAAAGTTATTTCATTCACTTATAATTAACTGAGCACTTACTAGGTGCCAGGTATACGAGGGCTGTCCAGAAAGTATCTAGCCATGTAGGTCTCTATTTTTCATATTGCATGGCTGGAGACTTTCCAGACAGCCTTCATATATGCTAAGTGCTGAGAAGTCAATGTGGAATAGCTGCAGTCTCTCTGCTCAAGAAAGTCAGTCTAGGGAGGAAAAAACAGGTACTCTACAATATAGATCAAAAATCCATGTGTAAGACCTGAACTATACAAGTATCAAACTCTTGCCAATGATTTCTTGAACCAAAGGCACAAGCAACAGAAGGAAGAGGTAGATAAATTGGACTGCCTCAAAATAAAAAACTTCTGTGTGCTGAAGGGCACAAGTAACAGAATTAAAAGACAACCCATGAGACGGAAGGAAATATTTGTAAATCATAGATCTGATAAAGGATCCAGAATATATTAAAAAAATGGCTACAATTCAACAACAACAAAAAAGGAAACACCATCATTCAAAAATGGATAATGGACTTGAATACACATTTCCTCAAAGAGATACAAGTGAACGCACTAAATAACAACACTAACCATTAAAGAAATGTAAATCAAAACCATAATGGGATACCACATGACTCTTATTAAGATGGCTACTAATGGGGGAAAAAAAAAAGAAAGTAACAAGTTTTGATGAGGATATAGAAAAACTGGAATTCTTAGTGGAACTTGGTGCCACCACTATGAAAAACATGTAATGTTGCCTTAAAAAATCCAAATGGAATTATCACTTGATCTTTAAATCCCAGTTTCAGGTAAGTACCTAGAAGAACTGGAAGCACAGACTTAGAGAGAGATTTATAGCGGTATGATCCTTAATAACCAAAAGATAGAAGCAAAAAAAGTGTCCACGATGGATAAATGAATAGATAAAATGGGGCCTATCTAAACAGTGCAACATAATTAAGCATTAAACAAGAAAGAAATTCAAACATGGATAAGCCTGGAGAACATTATGCTAAGTGACACGTGGATAAGCTGGTCACAGAACAACAACTACTATATGAATCCATTGATACACCAGAGTTCAAATTCTTAGAGATTCCAAGAACAGTGGCTTCCAGGAGCTGGGGAGAGGGAGGGATGGGGAGTTATTGCCTAACAGGCCTAACAGTTTTGGTTTTTACAAGAAGGAAGAACTGTGGATGGATAGTGGTGCTGGTAGCATGACAATGTAAATACCGTTGACGACTATACTGTATATTTAAAAATGACTAAAATGATAATTTTTTTTTTTTTGAGACAGAGCCTCAAGCTGTCACCCTGGGTAGAGTGCTGTGGCATCACAGCTCACAGCAACCTCCAATTCCTGGGCTCAAGCGAGTCTCTTGCCTCTGCCTCCCAAGTTGCTGGGACTACAGGCACCCACCACAACGCCCGGCCAGTTTTTGGTTGCAGCCATCATTGTTGTTTGGCAAGCCCGGGCTGGATTCGAACCCGCCAGCTCAGGTGTACGTGGCTGGCACCTTAGCCCGTTGAGCCACAGGCGCCGAGCCCTAAAATGATATTATATTTATATTTTACAAAAATTTAAAAGAAAATAGGGGCACGACAATTACTATCAGGAGTGAACTTACCAGGAGCCAATTTGAGTCTCCAGTGCCGCAGCCAACCCTTTAAGGGACCATGGCAGGTGGAGCCCCTGTGGAAACCTACCCAAACAGAAATCTTAAAGTTCCATGTGAAAGTATGATACACCAAGAGAAGAAGAGAAAAAGCCTTGTTGAAAAGGCGAGTAAAGTCCTATCTCATCTTCCTTGGAGACCACACGCCTCACTAGAGCTTTATAAAACCCATAATGCTAAACTTGATGATGAACATAAATGATTTTAAATGCTATTTCACTGTTAGAGAATATTAGGACAGAGATGCATGTTACATTCATTAACTTCTGTTTTTGACTATTAGGAGGTTGTGCTTTATGGCTTCCAGCAGGGGCCCTGGGTACTCCTTATACATGGGGGATCTATGTAGTCATTTGGTACATTTTAGGAACAAACGCTAAATTTGCAGGTAAGGACTTACCAGTTGTTGTTTCGTCTAAGAGATGTTCTAGATTTGTTGTTCTTTAGTAGTAGAGATTTCCTGGAGTGTCACAGTCTTGGAAAGATGTGGTACACCAGAAACTCCACTGAGAGTGAATACAGGAAGACAAATTATAGATGCCATCTGACAGCAGTGGCCTTAAAAAAGCCACACATTTATTCAACAAGCTCCTTTCTTATGTTTTCTTTACGCTAGGTACTATGCTAGTTTGGGGGATACAGAAATAAGACACAGTCTAAGCACTCAAGAACCTTAAATCCTGGAGTGTAAGAAAATATTAAAGAATAAATTACAGTGTCATAATATAAGGATGTATTTCGGTTTTTGTCTGTATAAGCTAAAGAAAGCACACACACCTCCCCTCGCGCCACTTTCCGATGGGACACCCAAAGCCCATAGAAACAAAAAGTGAATCAAGTGACAGCAACCCCTGTGCCCCTGTGTTGTACTTGATCAGGTGGCTGTCTTACATCTGTGTTCCCTGGGGCACCGAGTGCCCCTCCCAAGAAGCCCAGTCTCTAACTGGACTTGGTTGGAGCCAGAAGCTGAGGCTGAGATCACAGGCTCCCATCCCTATTCAAGCCTGTGAGCCTCCCAAAGAGGAAACACTCCCTGCCCCTTGGCCACAAAATGTGTAGCCAGTACCTTTGATCAGAAAGGCAAGCAGCCAGCGAGTGTAAATGGCAACTCCATTAGCGCCATTATCCAAACAGCAAGGTTGGCAGTATTGTCTTCACAAATTAAAAATGACACATCATGACGATTACATGGCTGTGATAGACCCCGCTGCCTGACATGCTGGTTCAGCCTAATTCCCAGACTGTTTCAGACACCCAAACAAATTAACACATGTTCCCTGATGATACAAAATTGTGCTGTTCTGTGTGAGTGTATGAGAGAGAGAGAGAGAAAGAATCGCCATACAACCATATCATCATCAATTAAATATTTATCAGACTTCCACTGACCTATGGAAGGCATCCTTAGTTAGCCTCTGGAGCATCAGAACTGGCTATTTTTAAAGACCAGCTCCTAGCCTCGGTCAGCGGAACATACTAAACCTCAATGAAGAGCTCTCGCTATCTTTTGCATTGGATCCATACCCCAGGCTGAATGAAGCTTTTAGAACCAGCAAGAACCAGATGGCCCTCCAAGATCATTTCTGAATGTTTGGATCTGAGTCATTTGTATGCGCAAGCCTTCACAAAATAGCAATCTGGGGAACATGCTCCAGGCTGAGTCCAGCTTTCCAGACAGCCCATCTTTGCCTACAATTGAGAAGACAAGCACAATATTGTAGGGTTCCACAAAAATATTGCAGCATTTATCTATATGTGTAGCATCAAATACATGAAGTGTCCCCATCAGGCTGTCACTACAATGGTAGTCTGCCACCACTCTTCCTCCCCCCTACCCCCAATTAATTTTCTTTTCTCTGTTGCACCTATAAATTCTCTCCTGGCGCAGGCATAAAGCCAACTTTGTGAACCGGCCAGCAGAGGGTAGTACGATACTGGTGCAATAATCCAAGTCGCAGCAAATTCACAGCTGAAAAAGATTTAGACTAATTAAAATGGGCTCCAGTTTGATTACAAGCTAGGCACTCCTGCCATGAAGAGGAGGGCCATGGGATAGAAGAGTTGGAAGCAGAACGGTAGACAGGGCCTGTTCCTCCCAGGAAGCACGGGCAGCAGTATGGGCCTAGTGTCATAAGGCAAGGGGGATGAGGCGAACCAAAGTTCAAAAGTGAGAAGAGATGAAATCTAAAAGATCAATCACTTTTAGTTATCCACCCTCAAGAAAAGAAAATGTATGTTCCTATAGATACCTGTACCTGGATATTTATAATCATAAATACCTATTCATAATCATCCCAAGTTGGGAACAGCCCAAATTGTCCTTTAATTGATTAATGAGATAAGCCAAGGGTGGTATATCCAGGTGATGGAATACAGCGCAGAAAGAAAAAGAACAAATTATTGGTGTTGAATACCTAAGACAGACTGGATGAATATCAAAGGGATTGTGTGGAGTGGGAGAAGGAAGCTGCTACTCAAGATTGGTGCAGGACCAGAATCTGCCCACCCTCAGGACCCAATAGCCATGATGGTGTAGAACAGCCTTAAGTTCATCTTTCACCTCACTTTCTGGTAAGGAGTAGTTCATTATCTTTGGGCAGGGGTTTAACTAAGGGAGTCAAGTGGCAAACAAAAGCTAGATAGAGCTAATCGAATCCCCTCATTTACAGATGAGCAAAGTAGTGAGAGCCCTCAAAATTACACAGCTGGTGAGTGCCTGCTGGAATCCTGTGTGACCACCCTCAACCCTTATGGCCATGCTCTGCTCCCATCACTTCCTCGTCCAGCTCTCCAGTCAGGGACAGTGTTTCTTCTCATCTGTCCTGGGTGGGTAAGACTGCATCTTACATTTAAAAGATAGCAAGACAAACAAAGGTAACTCACAGCATCCCATCATAATCCACTGAAAATGCACCACTTCCCTTAACCTTTTATATGTTGTTGTTATTGGTTTTTTTTCCTCAGATGAATTGCTTATTAATTTCTGTATCAGCCTTCTCTTGTTCTAGCTATTAAGTCAAATGATTAGACTGATGATGGAAAAAAAATTTAAAGAATTCTTATCTATGAAATCACCTCTTAGGGCTATCCATGTTCTCTTTTTTCCATCTAATTTTGGAGAGCTCGGAAGAGGGTGGTCTGCCTCATCCTTCACATATGTGGCTCTTAGATTGAATGGTATGGGAGAAAAGTTCGGGTTGAGAAATTGAGACCTAGGTATTGATCCAGTTCTGTTAATCACTGGATGTGAGATTTTAGGTAAGTGTCTTCCATTCTTTGAGCCTTAATTTCCTGCTCTATAAAGTAAGCCAGTTGTATTAGAAGATCTATAAGGCACTTTCTAGCCCTACCATGTTACATTTCTGTGTTTGGTCTTAAGCGTAGGTGGCAAATACTTAAAACAATACATAAAAGAGCTGATCATTTTCAGTTGATTTCAACAAATAGGTATTGACAATCTATTTTCGGGATCTATCCTAGATCAAGAGGGATAGAAAAATAATAAATAAATAAATGCTGCCTTTAAGGACACACAATGTAATGGATTAGAACAAGAATCTCAAGCTAAAGGATAGAGATTCCAGGCCTGCTGATCCACTTGGAACCACTTGGGCCATTCATTTAACCTCTGTGTTCTTATTTCTTCATCTACAAGTCATGAATAATAATGGCTTGTTCTAGAAGTGAAGAATAAACAGAAGATATTAGTTTTTATGATTTAGTCATTCATATTACTTTCCTGCTCTCTTAAAACAGCACTTATTTTCCTCACCTCAATACCTTTCAGTAAATGAGCTCCATTTTTATTGTTTTCATCTTTCAAAGTTGAATACACTACTAGTTCTCTGAGATGCAACTCAGAGCATTAGGACCACTTCACAAAGACTTGTTTGTCTGCACCAGCCAGCACAAATACTGCTTGCCTCTGGTTTTCTGTAGTCTTTTTTTTTTTTAACAAATGAACAGTTTATTAAGAATTAAACAAAGGTATGATGTGATACAGTACAAGTAAGACACTCAAGATAGGTATAATAGTACTGTAGTCTTCATAGAACATTATATATGGTATTTTCTACTGCTTCACAATTGACTTGAGTATGTATGGTTTTAGGCTCTCCTGAACTCCAGCTTCTTATGTTACCAACTCACAGAGGGACCTCAAATCTCTCCTGTGTCAAGTAGAACTCTAATCTAGGCCAGAGACCCTGCTCCTCTTCTTGGGTTTAGCTCAGTGACTTAAACACCTACCTATTTATCACATTTTCTCTCATTCACACATTTCTCCAGTCCATCTTATTTAATTTCAACTCATAAAGCCCTCAGATCCACCCTCTGTTGTCCCCACTGTCATACTCGGCTGGAGTGTCTCTTGGCTGTGTGAATGTAGTGGCAGAGGAAAGGGAGTATCACCTGGCAAGTTCCTTCAAAATATTCTTGCTTACCCTCTTCCTCAGGAGACTGAAAAGAAAAAAAAGAAAAGAAAAAACCAAACTTGCATATTTTATAAAAGTATCCCAAGTTATTCTGATAGATAGTCCATCCCTTTTGAAAACCACTATCTTAATCTTTCTCCTGTCCAACCCTTCCCCCTCCTCCACTGCTCAAGTTTTTAGAACTTCCACCCAAGTAATCCTGGCTCCTCATTCCCTTCTCAGTAACAAACAAATGAACACACAACAGATTCTTCAGCCTGTCCTTCACATTCTGCTCCAGGCCACTTTCCTGACCTGTTTCCTTCTATTCCTTCCATGCCTTGTAGGTCCCAGCCAAACCAAAATAGACTTTGTTCCCCCAAATATACCACAGCCTTTCACAACCCCATGGTTTAGTTCACACCATCTCATCTTTTTGGAATTCCTTCCCTTTCTTATTTCATTTTCCTGACCTGGGAGAAGTCTACTTAATTTTCAACGCTCAGATTATATGCCGCCTCCTCCATGAAGTCTTTGCCAATCCCTACTCTCTTCCAGGCAGAAACAGATGCTTCCCCTGCACTTTCACATCCCTCTATTCATGGTGCTAATCCACTGGGGAGGGGCTTAAGTAGTCAACTCTTCTTGATTCCCTCCAGAAACATAAAGGTTCCTCCTTTAGACTACTGAATAATTTTGTATTCCTCTGTTATTACGGTCTATACCCTATTCTATTCTGAGTGTACATGGTGTGTTTCATAACCTCTTTATCTCTTAAATGAGATCATAATCCCCTGGAAGATAGACACCAACTACCTTTATCCTTCTTTTAATCCTCCACATCAAGCAAAGGCCTTGGAGTTTTCACGGGCACTAAATAAACAATTTTCCAGACAAGGTTAAGATCAGACATAATCTCCTCAGGAAAACTCCCAGTCCTAAGAAGTGACAATGAGCTGCATCTGTTACAACAGCACCCTACACATACCATGTGTTAATGAAAATACTTGTTTAGGAGTTTTGACCTCTGCTAGACTGTAAGTTCCTTCTAGGAAGGAACCCTGTTTGATCTGTCTCTTACCTGCAGCCCAACGCACAGTGCCTGACAGCTAGTTCTGCCCCTCCATCTTCTGTAACTACTAACCTGAATTTACTATCATTTCCTTCAGTTCACAAACTCTTCACGCACACTCACTACATATTTTATTACTCTCCCCTTTCTGACGGTATGTCCTTCAGCCTTGGACTTAGAGCAAACATTCAACAAATACTTTCTGTGAGTTGAAAAATTTTACTGGATCTTCTTGAATAAATTTAGGCCTGCTAATAAGAGGATGTGGTTTTCCCTCTGAGCTATGTCCCAGGAAAGGAAGGATTTCGTCCTGTAACAGCTCTTCCCCACCTCTTTTTGTTGTCATGTATATATCCTGATATTTCAGTGTGATTAGTCAGGTCTCGAGGAAAGCTGGATCTGTCACTATTCCAGTTCTGAGCTTATTGACCCAGTCTAATACCAGCCGCTTCCTTCCTCTCCAGTCGTCCAATACATTCACCAGATTGGCATCTGTTGTATTAACCTTGTTCATGAATTTAAAAAAAAATTAAAGGAGATGTGGAAAAAGGTTCTTGGAAAAATTCAAAATGCCTACTTCTGTGGCAAAGCTGAGGGTTGCATCATTGCTCAGTATACAGCAAAGAATCTCAAGAATGGAAGAAAAAGTATCCAATGTACTCAGCCCTACTATGAAGCTAATTTAAAGGTTTCATATGAAGGCTATAACCCAACTATAGCACAAGAACATGGGAAGGAAGGGGAGGGGGGAGTATGGGGTTGAGGGAGGGCAATTGGTGGGGCCATACCTATGGTGCATCTTAAAAGGGTACAGGCGAAACTTACTAAATGCAGAATACAAATGTCTTCATACAATAACTAAGAAAATATCATGAAGGTTATGTTAAACAGTTTGATGAAAACATTTCAGATTGTATACAAAACCAGCACATTATACCCCTTGTTTGCACTAATGTATGCAGCTAAGATTCAACAAAAAAAAAAAAAGAAAGAAAAGAAAATACATAGGCCTTATGGATAATGAAAACTTTATCCACCACTGAAAGGTTTTAGATTCTGAGTTTTGTAAAGGCAACTAAAATATCAGGATATTCATGAAAATAAAACCAATCTCACTTCATTGCTATTAAAAGTTATGAAGATACAGTGTGACATGTTTCATTTGAAGCAGTAATAATAATCACCATGTTTTTAGGAAGCATGAGCAGGAATGGAAACCTCTCTTTTTTCCACTGTTTAAATAAAATAACACAAGTGTCCTTATATACATTTTTAAATTGCCTAACCATTGTTGAGCACACATTCTTGAGTTGTGCCCTAACCTGGGCACAGCTTAGCTGAGACTGTATCCAAAACATTAAGCTAGCTAAAGAACAGCCCATGAGGAGACTGTCTTTCTGGAAGTTGGGAAATCACATCAAGTTGAGTTAAATAAAAAGAACAAGTGCAACATTGATCATAGCACATAACTGGGAGAAGGGAAGGAAAGATGGTTGCCATCATAATATATCACAATAGCAGAGATGTCAAAACATTTTAGGGGGGTTTCTAAATAAGTAGAGTAGGAAATTAATAGCAGGCTGAAAATAATGATGCTGTTCTTCATGTTTAAGGGGAAAGTCATGAGATATCTGTGAACTTTAACTCACATTTTATGATTTTGTTTAAAAGTCCCCAGAGTCCTGATTACTTCAGAGTTCTGTAATCTAGGATAGATGATTTTCTTTTTGCAGTGAGGTCACTTGTGTGATTAGCTACAATGCAGTATTTTAAGGCTCCATTGAGAAGAATGAAATTATGTCAAGAATTGAGGTAATCATCCAGATTAGTCTTTTAAAATCTGATACTAGATGTAAAACAATTGGTGTTGACTTGGATCATCTCAGCTGATTAGCCATACTACCAAAATTTACTGGTATAAAATGAAACGACGTGGAATCTCTAAAATTATTAGTCCTACCCAAGGAAGGACAGGTCCCAATGAAGATCACCACCCTGCAAGCTTTAGTTGCCACTTCAAATCATTTCTCTGGTTAGCAAGTAGTGAGAGAAAAACAACCAAACAAACACATTTTGAGGACTTTCACCACTTCTCATATTATCCATCCTAATGTCCAGATGTTCTACAATTGTCAAAGCTTTACATGAAAAGAAAAGGAAGTCCAAAATTATTTTAAATGTCTCAGATGTACAAAAAGGTTGATTCATTATACCAGCAAATAGGTCCCTGAAATCAGCAAAGGGCTTTGTATTGAAGCAACTTTCCCATTAGATTGTGAGTTTCCTAAGTGCAGTCTGGGTCTTAGGTCCTGCTAACCAGGCCAGAGCAAAAGCTGAATTCCTACGAAATCTCAAGTACAATCTTGAGAAGTGACAGCCTGGCACAAGGAGTTGGCCTGGGACCACAAGTCTTGTCTCAGGACATGCTCCAGCACCACATGCTAATCCTGGGTAAGACAAAACTGTCTTGTGATTCTAGGCTTCCCCCTATGTATATAAGAAAAAAAAAAAAATGCTGGCTCGGCGCCTGTGGCTCAACGGGCTAAGGTACAGCTGAGCTGGCGGGTTTGAATCCAGCCCGGGCCCACCAAACAGCCATGACGGCTGCAACCAAAAAATGGCCAGGTGTTGTGGCGGGCGCCTGTAGTCCAAGCCACTTGGGAGGCAGGCGCAGGAGACTCGCTTGAGCCCAGGAATTGGAGGTTGCTGTTTGCTGTGATGCTACTGCACTCTATCCAGGGTGACAGCTTGAGGCTCTGTCTCAAAAAAAAAAAAAAAAATGCCCTTTCAAGAATATGATAATGAATTAGATATTGACAGTCAAAAGACTTTCATTTCTGGAAAAAATGCTTTGCACAATAACAACTACCTGTTTCTTTCAAGAAGTTGAATGATATGAATAAATTATATTTTTTGTGAGTTCTTGATTTATGCTTATATAACCTGATCTCCCTGGGTATGGACAATGTTGTTTCTGGCTTTATCTTAGCTCCACTTTGATCACGGTTGGAGCCAGGGTGGGAGAAGAAGAGGCAAAGGAATAGGGGCTGGTAGAAGCGATTGAAGAAGGGTGGAGAAGTAGTACAAGACTGCTAACTTTTTGAAGGATTGCTAATCTGACATATGCCTTTTGATACCCTTCCACAAACTTCCTTTTTAGCAGTTATAGAACAGGCATTTTATATCTATTCTTCCCCTCCTTCTACTTGTACATTCAGAGAAATGGGTAGGGGGGCATTTCTCTAAACTAGTGGTTAATCTTAATCAAAATCAGCGGTTCTCAACTATGGGTCGTGACCCCTTTTTAACAATGAAAATACATTGCAGCATTAGGAAGGTTGAGAACCATTGCTCTAAATCATCACTCTTTCTTTATATAGGATTTCACATTAAATGAATATTCATTTAATATGAATATTAAATCTAAATGAACATGAATGACTATACATAAATAAAATGAATATATATATACTAGTATGTTATATATATTCATCATATTATACATTCTGATAAATACCTAGCCTGTGGATTATCACATCACTTCTCTTAGACTATGCTTAAGACTTTCATAATTTACTTAAAATATTAACTGTGAAAACAATGTAATTATTTTTCAAGGAAATTCCAGATACCTGGAGTTAACTTAGCTGGTCTATATGAATGAGATACAGCTTATCCCCTAGCCTCTATCAAAAAAAAAAAATTTAGGGAGAAAATGGAACTTTACCAAGGCATTCTCTATAGATAGGACACTAACTTACCACAAATGCTTATTTTTAAACCCAACTCCTTGAATATAAAACATCATATCTAGGCTCGGTGCCTGTAGATCATCAGCTAGGGTGCCAGCCACATACACTGGGGCTGGTGGGTTCGAACCAAGCCCAGGCCTGTTTCTTGCCCAAACAACAGTAACAACAACAACAACAACAACAACAACAATAAAAAATACCGGGCGTTGTGGCAAGTGCCTATAGTCCCAACTACTTGGGAGGCTGAGGCAAGAGAAAGGCTTAAGCCCAATAGTTTGAGGTTACTATGAGCTGTCACACCATGGCACTCTACCAAGGGTAGCACAGTGAGACTCTGTCTCAAAAAGTAAAATGAAATGAAATGAAATAAAATATTTTAATTTAAAAAATCATATCCAAATGCCACCCTTTTGCTAACTTAACAAGCTCTTGGAGTTTTCCGTTTGCTTCCCTGAATATCCTAAGAAAAGTTTGTTGTGCTGGTGGGTTAGCATTGTTGAAAGTCTTTACTTTGCCGATACATTTCTCATTTTTTAAAAAAAATTAGATTAATATAAGGGTACAGATGACTGTAGATTTATGTTGTTTGTGTTTCTAAGGTAAGTTTCTAATTATAGTTGAGCCCTTCATCCACAGGGAGTGCTGTATAACCTCACTATGTGCCCATCAAGTATGTTTCTTCTTTCTGATGAATACTACTAGGAAACCTACCTCACAAAAGATAGTAACTGAGCATTTATCTCCAAAGGCCTCACACAGTTCGCCAGGGACAGGCAGGCTACTTATTCAAAAAGGGGCAGCCCAACTTTGTCCTCCCAACTGGGAGCAGAGAAAAAGCAATCCAGAGGGGTTTAAAAATGCTAACTCTCAAAAGCATGTCTGCTATGGAACTATATGTTCTCCATGGCATGCTTTTGAAAAAGAAAACTTTCTCGATTAATGAGGGGATTGGAAATTAGTTTAGTATTTTGTTCCACGCAACAGTCATTTTAATGGTTCTTTTAAATCAGCCAGAAGGAATTATGGGTATAAGATAGAACAACCACATCCCATTTCATCTTCTATACACTTGTACATGTGATCTTTCACTTGATTCTCGAAAAGTTTTTTTATCCAAAATGCCAGACAGCACTGTATTTCTCTTTCTTTTTAAAAAGAAGTTTGCATTTTTAGGGCTCAGGAAGGTACAAATATTTTGTTGCATTTAATATGTTAAATATTAGAGGTGGAGTGAATCTATTCTCAAGAAATGCCCAGGTTAGGTATTCTGCCTGATTTACAAGTTTTATACTTACTGGAACAACTACAGACAGTTGTTGAGATATTTGGATTAATGATTGAAATTGAAC
The DNA here is from genome assembly GCA_963573935.1 of Arctocebus calabarensis. NCBI lineage: Eukaryota > Metazoa > Chordata > Mammalia > Primates > Lorisidae > Arctocebus > Arctocebus calabarensis. Next base: position 17,612 of record CAUYON010045250.1, read on the forward strand.
CTAGGCCTTTAAAATCTCTGAGGATGGTCCCTGGCCATGAGATCAGTGGTTCCTTTTAAAACGTTCCAGAAGAAGTTAAATGTCTGCAGAGGCCACAGGCTGAGAGATGGAGTTCCTTCCAAATCTGTTCTCCCATGGATATGAACATTCCTTCCAGCTCCTTGGAGAATTACACTGTTTGGGAGTGACTCTGGGCCTTTCATTAACCTCTTTGGCTCTTTCAGCATTTTAAATGGAAATATTACCCATCCTTGTAATATCTCAGCCATTTTCTCCCTCCCCATCCCCACCCTTTTCACTCTTTACTAAAGTAGTCCTGATCAGAAGGGACTAACCATTTCCCTCTGTCTAAAATGCTCTGAAGAAGTTAGCAATACCAACTTCCCTTTTCACAAAAGCTTTGAAATCGCTTGTTTAAATTTGCCTTTTGAATCATCCCCAACTGACTGTTTCCTGGCAACAAAATATGTGACTTTATCACAGATAAATTTTCCTTGCTCACAATCCCTGGCCTAGAGTTGCTGCAAGGATCACGCAGACGCATGCTGGAAATTAAACAGTGCACTACCAGGGTGGCCACAATTAAATTCAGACTTGCATTCAAACCATGGCTGGCTCTGCATTTCTTCGAGAAGTTCGCTCTCTATAGACATTTCAAAATGTCCTTTCACAAAAGAAAGAGGCAGGGTGGCTGGGTCGGAGTCCTCTAAATCAAGGCAATGAGATTGAAAAGAGGGAGAATGGATTTACAATGTGCCAAACTAGATGTTCACAGACAGAGAGAGCTCAGACTTCCAATTCAGGGCATTTTCTTATGGAACCCCAAAGTTATTCTACCCCCACATTCACAGACAGACACAATTATTATTTGGAAAAGAAATTATGAGTATTCATATTGAACGCCAAGCCACCAGCATGTGTTACAAAATGGAATGTCTCCTCGAAAGAAATTATTTCTTCCTCTGAGGCAGATATATCCCTCTTTGACTTAAAAATATATTTTAGAAATGAAATGCTGAATGTTTAGCAATTTCTGAAAATAGTGAAGAGTCTTGGACTCAAGCCAAAAGTTAGATGGCTTGAGGGAAAAAATGATTAATTTAGAATATTTTTTTTTTAGGTAATTATAGATAGTACAATATTTAGAAGGAAGAAAACTATGGAGAACCATTTATAGGTATGTGGTATTTATAAGCTAAAACTAAGTTTGTGAAATGTGTGAATGCGTTTGGTTTTTAGCAAAATCGCTAGAATGTGGAGTTCAAATTTAATCTGCCTCTTTGATTCTTTCTATGTAGAATCAGTTGCAAACACTTTTATTTACTTGAAAAAATATAAATTGCATAAAGTTAAAGTTTCTGGAAATCCTCCCGGCATTTTCAAGTAATATCAAATGCCCACTTAAAATACTTCCCTCAAAAACGTACTTTGAGGGTGTAACTCTGTAATCTTAGAAAACTTTGGGGGTTAGTAGAAGCTGACCAGTTCGTAGAAAATAATCACTCATGCATAATTGTCACCCAAAAGAACAGGTATGTTTAAGAAGCAAAATAACATACTCCTAAGACTTACAGCCACAAGAATTCCAGTCAAACCTTTCTCCCTCTCTTTTTCTTTTGTAATGTGCATCAGAAAGTTGCCACACAAATCTCACATGCAAACTTAAATGATCTGAAAAAGACAATTACCAATTCGGGCTGAACTGATTTCAACACTTGAGCAAAAATGACACACACACACAGATCTGGCCTTCCTTAAAATTACCATCTAGTTGTTGCCCTGAACAAAAATGAACAAATAGAAAGCTCGACAGATAAAAAAGACTTTTCTCATGGTTTTTTTAAAAAGTGAAAATGCAACAGAGAACAAATGTCACCCCAGAAGTCCTTCCGAAGAGACTGCCTTTGGCATCTGGGCTGGAGCAAACAAGTCTCCAAAGCCTCCCCCTCCATCTCCCATCAGAATCCTCCATTCTTATATTTCCTAATTCTGAACTGTATTGCTGAGCTGTTTATCAAAACAGAGTGCAATAAAAAAGGCTTCACTCTTCTACTCTACCTCTGACAATTTTCTCCCTCCTCCTGGACAGAAGCCACTAGGAAGGGAAAGCCTCAGAGGAAAAAAAAAAAAAAAAAGCAGAGCAGTGAAAGCAAAGAGACAATAGACAACCGTGGCTTTGACAATGCCTTCCCTTAGCCCTCCTTCTGCTCCTGCTGTGACACTTGCATTCAAGAGCAAGGGCGGCTGCCATCGGATGCACGGACAATGGATCGCGGAGTACAAGGCAGGGGGGAAAAAAGGAAATCAGATGAATTCTGAGCTAAGATGGCAGGGCTCTCACCTTTTCCGTTTTTTGTTTTTGGGGTTTTTTTTTTTTTTTCAAATAGTCTGGATGGAGGCGTCCCGCAGAGAAGAAATAAAAAGGGTGTCTGAATTGTTGGATGGTTCTGAAGGCTTCTGCATTTGCAAATGCATTTTAGAACTATTTGCAGGGGGTTACTTGCTGCCAGCCATCTCTCTCCCTCTCTCTCTCTCTCTCTTTCTCTCCCCCCCCCCCCCATTTTATGGCCTGCTATCTCCATCACACCTCTGTTAGTATGAAGACTTTCTGCTTGTGTAAGTAAGTGAGAGTGTGCCTTCCTTAATGTTTGAACCAAGACACACGACTGCATGCATTTCTAATCTAGGGAGCCTACAGCGGTTACTACAACTATCAATTAGCCAGCAAGAGCTGAGACCCTCATGCCTCTGAAGGAACAAAGGTGAAAAGACATGCAAATATTCTAGCACCTGGATCACACAACTTGCTGGCTCTCAGTAACGGCACCTTTCCTGTTTTTACTTGTTTTGCTCTCAGATCTAGGTAATGTTGCAGGTTATTAATATATCCAGCAGCATAATTAGATACGGAGCATCTATAGACCAGATAGGTTTCTTTAGCATCACTGAGCATAAATTGCATTAAGCTGAGCTAAAGGGAAATGCCTGGTGATAACGTATTTGATCTATGCTCATTTTAATCAGTTGCCAGTAGAACTGAAATTAACTATATGGTAGAGTTCTTTGTCCATTTCAGGGACTTTTATGAAGGAAACTAAGAAAATAATGATTTACAAAGGAAGGGTAAATACTCAACGACGAAAAGTGCATGAGAAGTTTGATTTTCCTTCATAGATGTAATCATCAGGGTTTAAACTCAAGCCTAGATTTTGGTTAACATTAGGGAGGTTTATTGGGGGGGTGTGCATGTGTGAATGTGTGTCTAGTGGCACATGTTATGGGTCCTGACATATGCTGGCTATGTCTGTGCTGACCACTGAAACAAAATAAAGAAGTCTTTTATCTCATTTTACAGAAACCTACAAAAAAAAAAAAAAAAAAAAAAACCAACCCTCTTGAAAAACCACGTTCTGCCTTTCAGTTTTCAAGGACGTTAAAATATTGCCAACTTGAACACACAAGAAGAAAAAGGGAGGTGTAAGTAGCAGCTGATCTTTCTCACTTGATCTTACTTTTAAATACAGATAATTTTGAATGGAATGATGTACACCACGTCTCAGGTTATCTAGCTGGGATTCCGTCCTCCTTTTTCTGGTGCATGATTCTGCCCTCAGCCCTTCTGGTTGGAATCGAAATTCTTTTCAAACCAGGACATAGACAATATCCTGAAGGTCACCATTTCCCCCTAACTCTGTAATCAAGTCAGCAAGTCTCGCCCAAAGACGCGTATTTTACAGCCAAGCTGTGGCAGGGACAACAAAGCAGTTCCACTTTATTTCCCTCTGCTATTTATTCCTTTACTGGGAACTATCGCTCCACAGAGTAATTCCTGTTTTCCTCTTTTCTTCCTAGAGAAAATAGCTCAGACCCTAATTTCAGCCTTTTAACTTGTGAAGTAACCACAGACGCTGAGAAATTTGGAGCTAACACTCAATGAGAAAATCCCAACAATAGAGCACAAAAAACTGAGTCGCGGGAACCGGGAGTGACAGTCTAGCAAGCTTTCATAATGAGGAGGGGTGTTAGAGATGAGGATAAAGCAGGGCAGAGAGGGAGGCCCGGGAATCCCACCCAACCCTGGCACTTAAGAAAGAAAAAATCCTAAAGAAAGAAAGGGAATGAATGGTGCTAAATAGCCGGCGAGGTGACCCACCGTCCAGTTGGCTCCTGGGCTCTTGCCGAGGGGAGTAACAACCACAGCAGTGACAACGGACTTCTACTGTGTCAGGTGCAACCTCTGTCCCACTGCTCTCTACCTCCCAAAAAGGAGAGAAAACCATGGCTCAGACACAGCACAACAGGAGCGAACCGGCGCCATCAGCAAGTCCCGGACCCCATCAACACAGGCTGGTCTATAAAAGCCTCGCACGCGTATCAAGGGTCCCATTCAAAGGCAGCAAAGAGCCAGAGACAACAGCAAATCAAAACCTGGCAGGGCTTCTGGAATAATTTAATTCCTTACTCCAGGATTTAGATGGGTACAGCAAGAAACACAGACGAGAGCTCCTTCACACCAAGGCGCGAGCATATGCCTGAGTCTCTGTGGATGTATTTTTAGACATAATGTCGTGGAGAAGGCAGCCTGTGCACTCAGCAGCGACATTTGCTGCCTAACGTGGGGACAGCCTCTTTTTCACTCTGAGAGTGGCTGGTGAGCCGAGGAAGCAAACCCACATTTCTCACCAAGCCAACGGTCGGAGAGGGGGACCCCAAACCACTATCCATTGTCTCCGTGCTCAGAAAGCATTAAATACATTTTCAAGATGTGCTCCGAAGTGAGGTCACGCTGTGTGGCAATTGGCTCACTTCCTATCTTTCCACAAACGCCTTATTCCATCGCCCAAAAGCACGACCAGGAAAAGAAATCATGCTTTAGGAAAGACAATTCAAACGCTATCGATGAAGGATAAAAAGACGTGTGCTATTAACAACATGTACTAAACTTTTAAATATCTTTATTAAAAGCAAGACAGGGGTGATGGTTTATGTCAGGTATAGACATGTTTTTGATTTGAGTATTTTTCCCATTCACTTCAAGCCTCACATACTTAAAATAATAAACACAACAGAAAAATAGCCTAACTCATTAAAGTATGATAAATAAGACAGTAAAAAACAAGCTCAGCCTTTGCAAACAAATTCAACAAAATCTGGCATGGTCTTGTCCGATCTGGAGAATTTTCCCTTCATGTGGAGGATTAAAATATTTTGTAAAACTCCTTTAAACTTTTCATGTTAAAGCACATATCAAATATGTGTGTAAACATATCTGGACATACACAAAATTCTCAAGTGAATTTAAATCAGGAAGGAATCCAAGGAATTGTGGCTCAAACAATCAAAAAAGAAAGATGACCATAAAAAACAGTCCTTAATCGCACAGCAATCTCTCTGAAATTTCATACACTACTAGAAGGGAGATGGACTGAATGATAACAAATGAAAATAATCCTCCACAATCACAATATTGCAAATGAATTACTTTAAATGAAAAAAATAATCCCCACCTTTCGTATTTTGTTTTTGTCAAAACTGGTTTTGTTTAAATATCATATTTAAGTCATCTATAAAAGAGAGTTATAGGATGGGCTACTTCTAACTCTGCAAAGAAGCATTCCAAGTTTTGATTTTCCTTTAAGAGCAGAAACAGTTTACAATTTCACATCGTAAATCTCACTAGGACTGAATAATGGTCTCACATGATTGACAAAGAAAGAATAATTCATGTCAGACCAAAAGGCTTCTTTCAGACAGTTGCATGCAGCTTTTTTCCAACAGATCTGGGGCAAAACGCATGTAGAATCTTGAGCTAAACTATCCATCACATTTTCCTAGTCTTTCAATTAATGACACTGCAATCAGATCGATAGAATGTAATAAGAAAAGAGCTTTGCATTTCTATACCTATTAATTCGCTGAGTAACTTCAGCAGTAAAACGTGACTTGAAAGAAAAATCACTCCAGGAACACAAATTCTCTTAGCACATTGAGCAATGACTCCCTGACCCAAAAATGAACGCTAGAGCTTCTCCCTCCCAACCAGGGTTATTAGGATCTAAAGACCAGATTGCCTTGTCAAGAGCGTACTTATTCTTTTTTCACAAGATTCCCTGCAATGCACTCACACCACCAGAGGTCTAAGCTAAACTGATCCTTTTTTGAAATTGTGGGACAAACATTCTTAAAGTGCAAGATAGAATATCGGGGAGCGAGGCCATTGTTCTCCAATTTCTAAGCCCCCCTGAACCACTACATTTCTGCTCTGGGTTTTCTGTGACATTCTACACAGAGGACTTGGGTTTACAAAGGGTGGCGCAGGGAAGGAGTGGTGAGAATGCTAATTGAGCTCAGCCCCATTCCAAATTACTGCATTGGTTTGAGACTGCAAACAGTGACAGACGTAACAATGTGACATGGTGTCTGCGTGCTCCGTATTTATGACCAGCAACAGAGGCTGGGGGGGGAGCAAAGGATGAGTTCTCTGTGGGAAGTTAGCAGGCCACGATGGGCTGGCCCAACATGCCTCCATCATCAAGTCCATGTCTGGATTTTCATGTCACTGGAGGTTCACAAACAGTAACTTTAGTCATAAAAAGAAGACTTTTCCTGCTACATCTACTAAAGGTTCCGGTGCAGTGTTGTCCTGGGAAGAGCACAGGTTTTATTGTCTGACAAACCAGGGTCTGAATTTCAATTCTGTCATCTGTAGTTAGCACCTCTGAACCTCAGATTTTTATTAGTAAAACAAAAATATTATTGCTTTCCTGAGGGCTACTATGAGCTGAATGAATGATACATGTAAAGCATGTGATAGCTCTTTACACATAGCTATGTGATAGCTAATTCTTTCTCCTCTAAATCCTTAGATTTTCACATATAAAAATATAGCAATAAAAATGCAATCTTATTGTGCAGATTAAATGAGATGAAGTATATAGAACAGTCTGTAGGTAAACTGCTCAGCACTGCACAGCTGAAGGCCACTATTAGTTGACATACAACAACAACAAAATTGAACAGGTTATTCAGTGGAAGATAAAAAAGAATATAATGGTGCAGGACCTCATTTTGTTTACAATTATGTGTTTCAAGGCCACAGGAAACCCTACTACTGGCAGAGAGGTGTCAAGGGAGTCAACCATCCTCAGACAGTCTTCCAGTAGATCCCAATCTTGGTTGCAGATGGTCAAACATCTTTTGAAGGTAAAAAATAAGGATGTCAAGTACCAAGATGAAATTACAAGAAGAAACCTATCAGTGTGTCAAAAATACTTTTGCTAAGAATATCACCACTAAGTGTGCCCTGTGTTTTTAACAATAAAGGGAAAGGTGGCAATTATTCCTTTAATAAGTTTTCGTCCATCAGTAAAATATTCATAAAGAACAGTGTACGTGGGAACTGTAAGGAAAAAAAAGTTTTGCCTTCAAAAAGCTTAAAGTCTAAAGAAAAAAAATTCATATCATAAAAGGAAAATAATTACAGAGTGTTCAGTGAGGAAAATTACAACCAGTCTTGGAATAAAGTTTTTTGGTAATTGATGTTTATCATCTGTAATATCAGAAGATTTTTTTTAAAGACCCTTTAAATTACTTTGTCATGATGATCATTAACTAATGAAATCAGATAAGAGATGAGAGAGCTTAAAATAATTGCTATAAAATATCAAGCTTTATTAAGACATCAAGTTCATTATCTATGCATGGTTTGGAGAGAACATACTGGGAGGCTTGTAAAAACTAAAAATCTAATTCAATAGGTATGATGAACTGAAGAGGATGTCTGCTATGATTAGGGAAAAACAATAATAATAGCTACCATTTACAGAGTATTTGTACTGTGGCAGCAATGGGCTAAGTGTCTTATGCCTAACAACACATTAGATCATCACAATATCCCCATGGGGCATGTACTGTTGTTACCAGCATCGTCTTGCAGATGAAGAACCTAAAGCATAGAGAAGTCAAATGACCTGCCCAAGATCACAAAGCTAGTCCATGGAATAGCCAACTTCACATCCAACCAGTTTGATACCTAAATCCATACTCTTGACCATTCTTATCTTTTTTTTCCCCTTAGATCTTCATTAGTTTAATTTTTAGCGCACGGTGTGACCAAAGTGGCCCATAAGCCAAGCCTACTGTCCGTGAACTCTGAGGGAAGAAAAGATAATCCACATAGTTAAGTAAAACATATAGACAGAAGCAAAATGCAGCACTATGAATTTATTCATTCATTAAGTACATTAATTCATGCATTCATTGAGTAAACATTACTAAGAATCAGTCTATCATACTGAGCAGAGCCCTACCCTCTCCAAAGCTTACAGGTTATGGTAGGAGATTGCCATTGAAACAAATGATCATAATACAGTGAAAAAGTGCTCTGTTAGGAAAACCACGGTTGAAGACTCAAGGGTAATTTTTTTTCCATCTAGGATAGCTTTTAGGAGAGCAGGTTCATGAGCTCAAAAATGGTTGGACCCAGATTTCCCAGAAAGGAACAGATCTCAGTAGTATTTTCACCTCATTTCCTGCTAACCATAATCATTCCTTCTAATTTTTGTCCGTAAGGGTGTCTGTAGATATTTTCTGGTCCTGTGCAGTATGTGCAATTCACCGGTATTCTCTCTTGAGTACCCCAGTGATACAGTTTGGATATTTGTTTCCTCCAGAATCTCCTGGTGAAATTTGATCCCCAATGTTGGAGGTAGGGCCTAGATGAAAAGGATTAGGTTATGGGGGCGAGTCCCTGTAGGCAAGTGGCCTGATGCCCTTCCTACCAGTAATGAATGAGTTCTTGCATTATTGGCTGGTGTGAGACTTGATTGTATAACACAGTGTGGGCGTCTTCTCCTCTTTCCCTTACTCCCTCTCTCACCATGTGACTCCCTGCTTCCCTTTGCCTTCTGTCAAGAGCGAAAGCTTCCTGTGGCCCTCACCGGAAGCAGATTCTGGCACCATACTTCTTGTGGAGCCTGCAGAGCCATGAGCCAAATAAACCTCTTTTCTTTATAAATTATCCAGTCTCAGGTATTCCTTAATTAATGGGCTAAGATGCCTAAAGAGATCTGCCTTCTGCTTCTCACACAACCTACTCTAGCCCAGATACCACAACGGGAGAGAAGACACTTGCCTTTTCTCCTCTCTCCCTTGATGTTTCATAGAAATTTTAAAAGAAAACTCTGTAATAATCCCAGTAAGGCAAGTGTGCACATTTTAATAAAGTAATTCACTTTATGAATACAATGACAACATATATTCGCTACCAAAGTTTTAGAAAAAATAACAAAACAAAACATTTTGAATTTAAATTATCTGTAATAAAATTAGATATAGCCACTTGGTATTTTGATAAATTTCCTTTCGGTAGTTTACATATATGGATTTTTATTCACACATTTATATATTTTTTACAAGGTTTGGATCATAATATAAACTTATAAACTCTTTTGTTCCTACTCTCTTAGTTTAACATCATATCATGAGCAATTTTTATAACTATCCCTCGAAATCAGTCTGGAAGATTGTATAATATACTATTTTATATATAAAAGTTACTTAGTCATCTCCTGCAATACTGGACATTTAGGACACCCCATTTTTTGTATTATATGTAAGACTATAATAGACATATTTTACATCTATATTTGACTACTTTCCTTAGTACAGATTAGGAATAAGATTATTGGTTCAAAGTGCTTTAATTTTTTAAAATATATTGCTAAATAGCTTTCTAGGAAGTTTTTGTCAATTTATTTTATTTATTTATTTATTTTCTTTTTTGAGACAGAATCTCACTCTGTCACCCCAGACAGAGTAATTATGATGTCATCCTAGCGCCCAAGAACTTTAAACTCTTTGGCCAAGTGATCCTCTTGCCTCTGGTTTCTGGAATACTAGGACTACAGGCACCCACCACAATGCCCAGCTAGTTTTTTCTATTTTTAGTAGAAATGAGGGTCTCACTCTTGCTCAGGCTTAAATTCCTGAGTTCAAGAAATCCACTTGCCTTGGCTCCCCACAGTGCTAAGATGACAGGCTTGAGCCACCATGCCCAGCCAGTTTTTGTCAATTTACATCCTTAGCTATTAATGGGAGTTGCAGTGTTACTAGCTTTGTGTTTTACTCATTTTTTATTTAGCAGTGTTGCCTAATTTGTATTTCTTTGAATTCTAGTGAGATTGGACTGATATTTCAAGTCCATGATTAGACTTAAAATCATTGGTTCAAACACCAATCATGCAATGTAGACTTGAAATATTCACTGTCAAGAACAATATCAAGAGTTCATTGATCATTCCTTTCTTCAAAATCATTATTAATTGTTCATGTTCTTTGCCATTTTCTCTGTGGTCTTGCTCTTGTTTATCTTATTGACTTATAAGACACGCACATGTGTGGGTATGCATATATGTATAGATATACACTTACACATATATATATATTTATACTTCTTGTCAATATAAAAATCTATTTTGTACTTTTTTTAGTTTATAGAACTTTTATATTCAATATATGCAAACTTATTGATATTTCTTTTGTGACATCACCAAATGCTTTTACGTTTTGAAGAATTTTTCACTTAGAATAAAATATTCACCTTTATTGTCTTCAAGATATTTATGTAGATAATTTTTGCATGTTACCTACCTGATATCTATTTTGGTGCCTTTCGGGAGGTGAGGATACCATTTGAGAGTTTTCTTTCCCCTTCGATTGATATTTTCCTAGGACCTATTCCCATCTATATTGATATTTTAAGTGTAATAAGGTTGTATATATATTCAAACCTGTTTGAAGGCCAATTATTTCACTTAAAGGTTTGTATTGATATTTAAATTCTTTCTATAAATGAAACTGTCAAAACATTTTTCCATTGCATGGTCATCAGGACTGAAAGGCTTCTGCTGTCAATGCGAGAGATGGAACTACCCTATTGTTTAAGGGTTGGGCCACGTTTGTAATGCCGATTTTAGATGTGATAAGACAGCTGCAAAAACTTGCTGGGGCTCCCAACTGGCCTTGATGGCAAAAGGGCTGAAATTTAATTCAGAAGAATGGAGATTAGGCCAGAAGATTCCACTTTAACGCAACCAGAGAAGCCAGGAGTCAGAGGAGTTAATCAAATAAAATCCCGCAGGAGAAAGTACAGGCCCAGGTACTGACAAGAGCACTTATAAATTAAAGTTTGAAGAGATCAGACCTGGCTCGAGTGCCCTTCACAGACTCAGGTGGAAATGGGAGCCACGGCATGTCAAAGAGGGGTTTGGGCTGAATTTCCTAGGCTGGCGCCCGTGGACAATGCGTGGATAGAGAAAGTGGATCAAGAGCAAGGAACACAAATCCATTCGGGCATCATGTTTGCAGAGATGTCAGTTTGCATTTTCCCAATACATAGGGAGTTTACTAAAGAGAGTTGACTTGGATCCTTTAAATTCCCTTGTTTTTCATCCATATGAAGATAGAGTTTTGACTGAAATAAACAGAGGGGGATTTCTGCCTCAGTTCACCCTCTCCCTTTGCAACACCAGGAATCAGTTCAAGGGGAAGGAATGATAATTGGAACTGCCCATTCACCAGAAGTGTGCTAGGGTTGAAAGTGTGAGCAGTTTCAATTTTGGAAAACAGGTTAATTTTGCCGAACCATGTTGTTCAACGAACACTTCCCCTATCCAAGATACATCAAGAAAGAGGCTGGGATACAATGATAGAAAAATTTGCCAGCACCTACTCACTACTGAAATTTTGATAAGTTATTGGTATGTCATACAACCAACTAGTCCCACAAGGCTACTATGCCGCGCTGTCCATACAGAACATTTCTGGGTGTAGAAGGAAGTAACATGTAGATATGGAGCAGCTGAAAATATGGCCTTTGGAGTAAGCTGATATAAGCCTGAATCTAAGAATAGCAATAATCACCTGTGTGATCTTGGGGAAGTTCCCTAACCTCTCTGGGCTTCAATGTCATCACCTATCACAAGGGCATAATAACTCACTTTACAGGGTCATTTCAACAACTAAATAATAAAACATATATAAACAACGTATCAGCTTGACACATGTAGAATTCAAATAAATATTAGCCCATATTAGGGGGCAGTATAGGGAACCCAAATAGTAGAACTACACGTGGGTTCAAACACCAGCTTGACTATTAATTTGTTCTGTCACTTCATCCCTCCGTTCCTCTTCTACAAAATGGCCACATTAGTGCAGTGACATCTATTTCATAAGGCTATCGTGAAAATTAAATTAAATAATGTTCATCGGCACTCAGAACAGGGCCTGTCTCTGTAAAGATCAGCTGCTGTTACTGGTATTATTTTTGTAGTCAGAATATAAAGCTAAACATCCTTAGGTCAAAAGTCAAAACGAAAGTGAAACATGAAATCGGAGGAAATTTCTTTTCCTTTGGAAATTTACTATAACTAAAGCTGATCTTCTGAGTTGACGTTCCCCTCCCTAATGGAAAATCCACATTGCAATAAAATGGATTCCTGTGGCAATGCTGGAGGCATCCAGCATGTAATCACAGACAAGGCAGCACCTCTAAAACAGCTGGGATGACACTTGCAAGGCTCTGCTGAGTTCACTGGGAGGGCGCAGGATGTCTTTCCTCCAGACTGTGACAGCAGGCATTCTCTCACAACTGTTTGCTTCGGAATCCTGTTGGTGATTTTGGAGTCAGCAGCCCGGAAACCTCTCTGGCTGTGATAAGAATCCCGAGGAGACCCTAGGTGTTCTGATTCCCAGGGCTGGGCATCTCTACCCGCTCACGATTTATGTCTAAATTCTTTCATCCGTCCATCAAGCATTTATTTTTGAGTGCCTCGGCCAGGGGCTGAGCGTACAGCAGTGAATCACAACAAAAAAATGAGGTCTCTGATTCACGGAGCTTACGGGCTAGCAGGACAGTCAAACGCTAAGCGGGGAGCCACACAGGTAAACATATAATTACAAATTGGGACGTAAGTGCCACCGTGGAAAATGAGAGGGTTGATGATGTAGAGCTGGAGGGGAAGGCCTGTGGAAAGGTCACTTAAACTGAGATGAAGCATGAGATTCAAACAGCAGCACAGCTTTGAGTATGAAGACTTTGTGAACATTGGGTTGGAGGAAGCCACCACCGGGTTGAAGAAATTACAGATACTGCCCACCGGAAGTTATGCCACTGTAGGTGAGCACTGCGCTACCCAACTCAGGGTCCCTACCTGAGCTACCCAGTCTTCATGGAAGGAGACAAAGGGGAAAGCAAATAACCAGTGTAGCCCTGCCCACCATAACAAGGGAAGACAAAGACGAGTCATGGTTCATTTTTCCTGAGCCAATTCCTCCTGCACACCTGATCCAGGACTCACAGAAGGCATCCTGTTTGAAGGAGGACTAGTAGAACGCTCCATGGGTGTGAGTGAGACAAGCCTTGGTGGCTGGGGGAGGACAGAGGTTAAGAGTGGATGGGACGGTTCCTGCAACTTGCATGAGAACAGTCTTAAGGAGAGAAAGGAATGAAATCTCAAATTCCTATCCTGTAATTGATGAAGAAGTCAAGGTGCTTCTCCCAATGCCTCTTCTTTCTACCCATTCAAATCCAGCACATTCCTCAATAGCCCAGTCAAGACTGGCCTCATTCCGCAAACCTTCACCACAGCCCAGAGCATGGCATCTCCTCCACCGTATCATCCATCCACCGCGCTTGGCTGCATTGTCCCCAGGTCACTTTTTGGCCACTCAGTAAGATAATATACTCCTCAAGGATGAGGACTATTCCTTCACTTCCTTTGCATTCCCCACAGTGCTCAGCTTACCATTGTGCCCACCCTTAGCACTTAACATATCAATGCCTGTTGAATAAATGAATGGTTTAATTAATCCATATATCTGTAAGATTTCAGTAGATAGGGAAAAAAAAAAGGAAGTACTCTGAATATAACAAAATTGAGCCATCCCAGGCGGGGGCTGGATAGTCATCTTCAGGAGATTGCTTAATAACTGTATATTGGTTCTTATTTAAACAGAGGAGGCAGGGTCCTATACTTGGAGATTGTCATCTGTCTGGGGTAATTGAAGGGCACCTCTGCCTAGTGGTCTAAGCCCTTTCCATTTCCAATTCCCAGTCTGTGGATTCTGAACCCAGAGACTGTGGTGCGGGAATGTTAGTTAGCCAGTCCTGAACAGTACACTGCCTTAAGAGATTCTCTTAACACTTCCAGCCTCTCTCAGCTCTGGAAGGGAACCCCGCCCCTGCCACCACCAAATCAGAGCACATTTTCAGGGATCACGCAGCCCTCGGTTTAGTCTCACTAATGCCAGGCTCCTATGCGGGAGTGGGGAGAAGAAAGGTCTGTTGCATTAAATTATCTGTTTAAAAAGGAAATGAGGAAAACTCGGCCCAGGGTGCGATGCTGTTTTATTCCCTTCCTGTCTTCCCGGAGGAACTGCGTGAGATACTCTCTCAGGAAAGTCAGGGAGGGCTGGAGTCATTTTATTGTACATTGATTATTCTTCTTATTTAGAAGACTCAACTCTTTACTCCCCAGTTAGGATTAGCGGGCTCTTTTCTCGAAGACTTACTTCTGACGAGCTTTAATAAAGAAGATCGGGACATAAAACTTGCCTGTTTAAAGGTGACAATAGCCCATCACATCTGATGCCACTGGCTCAGAAGTCACTGAAACAAAAGGCCAGGCTGCGCCAAGCCCATCCTCTCCTGCAGCCCAGCGGCAACGCGGCTGGACAGGAAGGTCTGAGCCAGGACATGTAAAGCATCCATCACTCCCGGACTCACCCCGCACAAAGGGCTGGGTTTTCTCCCTTTAGGCAGCACGATCTGCCCTCTTACAGACCCCTTGTCACACTCCGTGACCTCCTCGGTTGGCGTGGTCTTTGTTTCCTGCTTTTATTTCAAGATGACTCAGCTGGCAGAGCGTTGAAGCCCAGCCAAGCTTTCATTTTAAAAGTTGCCCCTCTCTTGAAAGTCTTGGATGAATTTTTATTAGGGAAGTGCTATGCTTTCACCGTTATGAGCAGGCATTGTCTACCTGTAGACGGGGGGGAAATACACATCGCCCTCCCGCAAAGAAATGGAACTGCGCTTTCCCAGCCCAGGCCCTCCTTGCAGAGCAGTTGGGAATTATTTATCCCCCTCTGGCTTTGCCAGTCCCATTTTGTGCCTTCTCTGGTCTGCCCACTCCCCTCAAGCCTGAAACCTCAGTTGGAGCTCAGTGCAATCAATTCACTGCTGAAGGAAGAAAGTATTTAGAGACACAGATTTCCTCCACCCAGAAGCCACTGGCAGCATAAATCACAGGAAACCATAAGAAGGGCAGTGAAAAACCCAGTGAGCTTCTTACTCCATTATGCATTCAGCCTGGAATAATGACCCTTAATTTATTTTAGTGATGTTGCTCTTTGGTAGGGATGCCTTCAGCTCACTCCGAGGTTTTAGAATACTTTTGTGTTGTTCTTCTTGCCTTGAAACGGGGAAGTCTGGCTTATTCCCTCTCTGTTGAGCAATCTACTCAAACATTTCCCTGTACAACACCATCTGTTCTACCTTAAATTTTTACCTTCCTCACTCTATCTCAGCCTCAGCCTGCTCTGCTGGCTCATTCTGGGATCTTTCATTTCTCCTCTGCCTTTATGTCTGGTTGCTTATGTTTGGGGGCAGACAATAGAGGTGATATAGGCCATTATTCATGAGTAGCTTGGAGGGTAACGTGAGAAAGGCCTCATCTCCTGACCCCTCTTAGCATAAGAATTGCTGATAAAATTCTGAACTGAAAAAGAGAAAAATATCAGAGTGTGACTCACTTTGGAGCAACTTCCTTGAGAAAGGGCCTAAGGGGGGATGCTCCTTAGAATCAAAAAAAATCAAAAAAATAAAAATGCTTTACACAAAGGAGAATATCGGCTATAATTAAGACCACAGATTCACTACCACCCAAAATAGTACCTGGGAATGGAATGCTAATTCAAAAGAATGATATAAACATCATGATAGCTAAGAGTTTAATGGATCCATCTCCAAACCTACTAAACTAGGGGTGATTCACATGTAGCCAAGTGGACTTTTGTGGTTTCCCTCTCCTCCTCTTTTACCTTTTGCTTTAGATGAGCAGTGACACAGCAGGTTAACAGTAAGAAGAAGGAGCCTAGCCCAACTACAGGCTGCCTAATCACTCCCTAAATACTCCAGAGTTACCAGTAAGAGAAGTGTGTGTAGCTCCAAGGAAACAGCTGAAACTGTGGATTTTAGAGGAACTTCTCCAGCAATTACCATTCTCATAATAAGAATCCCTTGGTTTCTGCAAACACAGGCAAAATTAAGTAACTTCTCACTGCCCATTCCCCCTGGGTCATCTTTTCCATGGCCCCGACTCCTCTCTACTTCACTGGGATTGCTCATTCAATGTTCTCTTTGCCAACCCAAGTCTCTCTCCAAAATACTAGACAAATACTTCCAAATGCCTGGCAGGCTTTTCCCAATGGCCCCCAAGAAACTAAAACTCAACATGGTTTTTTTAAAAAAAAGAATCTGTCAGTGCCCCTTCCTCCCTACTGTGCCTACTCTTGTACCCCTGTATAACTGGTGTGACAATGGCTAACCATCCCTCTAACCTGGGAGTCTCCCCAGCTCCCTCCCTTGAAATGACTCCCAAATACATCTAAAAGATCTCAACATTCTAGGTCCCTTTTCCAATAATTTTGCTGTGGTCTTAATGTGTGTCCTCCGTTTCTTTTGCCTAGATGATAGCAGTTCCTAAACCCTGCTTCCGGAAATCACATAATCCAATCCTTCTCTACATAAAACAACAGGTGCTCTCCTAAAAATTGCTTTAAATTACACAATGTTTTATGGTATAGATGGCAGAAAAAGACATAGGGGATAAGCAGATATTCCACAATGGAGCACTTCTTTATCTCTGATCTTGCCTTACCCAGAAAAATGGAAGCCTACAACCCCTGGAACTCAAAAGAAAGAAATCAAGATTAAATCTAGTGTTTCCTGGCATGCGAAAGTCAACCTCCACTTATAATATGCATTCTTATTAAATAAAGCAGGCATTTTTTTCTTTCTAAATTGTTTTATTGTTCTTAAACATATACCCAAAGGGTAACAATTAGTTTAATTCTTACTGAAAATAAGATAAAATAAAATAAAATCATGCAACGTTACAGTGTTCTTTTCCAGATAAATACCTACCCCCTTAGCATGGCATACAAATTCATTCACAGTCTGACTCCTGCACACTTCCTCAGATTCAACTTCTGCCAAAGCCTTAGACTGTCCCTGGGCTTCAGCTATATGAGATACTTGCATGCCCTGAGTGCGTCACATTCTTTTCCACTTCTTTCTGCCTTACGCACCATTCTCTCTATTTCTAATGTCCTTCCCTCCTCTGGCTCATCAGTTGGACCTTTGCCCAAACTCCTCTGGCACTTTTGCTTCCTTTTTCATGTACAAAAAAGCACTTTGCTTTCATTATGCAATAAAAAAAATTATTAAACACCTTTTCACTTATTTGTCTACACATGTGTCTTCCTACTCCATGTGAGATCTTGTGAGCATGAAGACTACTCTTTTATCTTAGTAGCCCCCATACCTAACACAATGCCTAGCCTGGAGTAGGAGCCTATAAGAACATATTGAGTGAATATATTGAGAATATGTGGACCCGGGATTAAAGCCAATGGCCCACACTTTCCATAGAAGAAATTCTCTTTCTGGTTTCCCTCCAAGGCCTTCAAGAAATAGCGCAGTGTGTTAGTATAACTTCTCTTTGAGTAGAACACGTAGGTTCTAGGCCAGGTCTGTCATCCAGAATGAATGAGAACTGGAGCAAAGCACAAAAAAACAGTCAGCATATGGTCAACATTGATTATGAGACAGATTGCCTGCTAAGCATGTAATGTTCATGATCTTTTCTTTTTCCCCACAGCTACCTGAGGCAATTAATATCCTGCCCATCTTGCAGATGAAGAATTTGAGTAACTCACACCCATGTTTGATGTTGTCTTCCTTCACCTGGGTTATGGAAAGTTGAAATGAGACCTGGTATGTAGCAGAAATTTGTAAACCACAGAGACCGAAAAAACATGAGTCAGGATAATTACATAAAGCAATAAAGATTATCTACTTGCAATGGATGCTTTGCGATTATAGTGAAAAATAAGAAATGAAGATTTGACAAGATGAAGATCCATGTCACACACCTTAATTAAGAAGACTGAAGTGAAACAGACCCTCCAATTATAGGTGTACTATAAAAGCACACGCCTAGAAACTCATTATGTCCAATCTCCTCTCATTTTCCAACAGAATAAGAGTAATATCCAGAAAGTCTCACAGCTAATCTATAGACCCAGACCCAGACCCAGACCCTGACTCTGCAGTCAACACCACACTATTTGTCCGCTCTTCCTTGTAGGAAGAGAATACGAAGGGGGACTGATAAATCTAAGTGTTGAATTCAGAGAACACCTGAGTATTTTAGACCGACTATTAAACTCAAAACACGCTCCTGACATCTCTCCTCACAGACATTTCAAATAACCGTATCTCTCTTTACCAAGCATCCAACTAGTACCACATTCAACACAGTCAATGCCCAAAAATCAGAAACATTTACCTAGAAAATTGAGCTTAACAAAAATCATGACAGGGTAATAGAAAGAGTAAAAGCTTTTGAACCAGATGTGGGTGGAAGTCCCAGCTCTGCCACTTACTGTCTCTCTGGTAATTGAGCA
Organism: Arctocebus calabarensis; assembly: GCA_963573935.1. NCBI lineage: Eukaryota > Metazoa > Chordata > Mammalia > Primates > Lorisidae > Arctocebus > Arctocebus calabarensis. Next base: position 36,362 of record CAUYON010045250.1, read on the forward strand.
AACCATTTTTCTCAGCTTTGGTTTCCTTACCTCTAACATGAACAAAATGATGCCCCATTATTGAGGGAATAAAGTCTTTGCCACTGTGTTCAATAAATGTAGTCTTCTTTTCTATTCATTAAGGGGTGTTGATAGAATATATATGAGCTTTGGCCAATTTGCCAAACCACAATATAATTTTATTTTTCTACTTTTAAGGAATGGACAGTGCCTGGCATAACAACATGTAAATGCAGACACATAAAAGACATAAAATATGTTTCTCTTTTTTTCTTATCAAGCATCAAGCCTACATTTGGGCAACACGAGAAACCTGATTGAGTGATACATTTAGTATATGTTTAGCCATGCTAAGTTCTCTGCATGGTTCTTGCTGAAGGCTAAAGAGGATTATCAAATGTGGTGAAGAAAAATTAACCTTAGTTTAATACACTTTAATGTCAGGTTTTACCGAATATAGTAAGGGTTTGGGCTCTAAAATCAGACAGACACGCATTCAAATTTCAGTATATGAGGTCAAAAATGAAGCTCGTAAACTCATTCTAGAAAAAGTCCTACATACCTACATACCTCACGGCTGAAGATTCATATCACGACATTCATTAGATGGCCAGGGGAGTACTTCAAAGATGACTGCAGTGATATTCAGCAATGAGGTTGTAGCACTTTTTCTAGAATTAGTTCATGAACTTAATTGCCCAACCTCATATACTAGCTGTCTGTTCTTGAGCAAGTTACTTCTCTTTAGATGTGGAATTTCCTTAGCTGTAGAATGGGGAGAATAATAGAACCTACTGTATAGACATATGCAAGAGTTAAATAAATTAATGCATATAAAGGAGTTAGTGCCAGGCCCAGTACGTGGTAAATGCTTAATAAATATGAGCTATTGTTAATAGCTTCTTAGACTTGCTGTTAAGTGGGGAAAGAAACCATCAAAATAAAAGAAACCTACAACTGATTCTATGGAAAGGGTTCTATTTTTGTCATCCTTCGGTTCTGCTAATCTGATAGCTGATATATAAAACTATATGGTGGTTTGTTGTTGTTGTCATTGTTTTGAGACAGAGTGTCATTATGTGCCCTTCAGTAGAATGTTGTGGCATCACAGCTCACAGCAACCTCTAACTCTTGGGCTTAAGTTATTCTCTTGCCTCAGCCTCCCAAGTAGCTAGGACTACAGGCGCCTGGCTATTTTTTGTAGTAGTTGTCATTGTTGTTTAGCAGGCCTGGACTGGGTTCGAACCTGCCAGCCCCGGTGTATGAGGCCAGTGACATAACCACTGAGCTATGGGCACTGAGCCTATATGATGGTTTTAGTGGGAAATTCCTCAACAAGACACCTTGTTCACATGTCCTTCCACATTTCTCATCTGCCTGGGAATCTCTTGAATCTGAGTCTCTTTCACTCATTAAAAAGCCCTTAAAATGTCTCCTAATGCCACTGACTCCTTACTCCAAGAATATTCTTGGAATCACTGAGGAAAAATGGCATTATTATTTCCATAATGCCTCATGTAATAATGAACTTATAAGGACTACTGAGTCATTGAAGGCCCCGTCAATGCACTTTCCTTTATATCCATGCTTATGTGGATCGCACCCACTACATCCTATCTGCAGTGGCTGTAGATTTGTAGAAATAGCACTCGAATTGACATCAGCAAATTTAGAGTTCAAACCCCAGTCCTCTTTGCTCACTTTAACTCTGGTGCAGGTGCCATCTCTCCCTGACCCTCATGTTCCTGATAGGAAATGAATATAATAACATTTGTGTCATGGAATATGACTCAGCTCTAAAAAGAAATGATCTCCCGAACCAGGAAAAGACACAGAAACTCAATGGCATAATGCCAAGTGAAAAAAAGTCAGTCTGAAAAGGCTACATAGGTATGATTCCAGCTAGGAGACATTCCAGAAAAGGCAAAATTGTAGAGACAGTAAAACATCAGTGGTTTCCAGGCTTCTGGGGAGAGGAAGGAGTGAATAGACAGAGCATGGCAGATTTTTAAAGCAGCGAAACTATTCTTTATGAGATTATAATAATGGGTACCTGTCATTATAAATTTGTCAAAACGCATAGAATATACAACCCCAAGAGAGAAGACTAATGTAAGCTATCAACTTTGGGTGACATTGATGTATCAATGCAGATTTATTGATTGCAACAAAGGTATCATTGTGCTGGGGAATGTTGATAATGTGGGAGGCTGTGCACCTGTTAGGGTAGAAGGTATATGGAAATTGGCCTTGCTGCTTGATTTTGCTGTGAATCTAAAACTAAAAAGTTTATGTTTTTAGAAACGGATAGAATATTATCACCCAGGGTGCTCTGAAGAAGATGTAACTGGGTAAAACATGCCACCCTGCTCACAGAGCACACTCACTACTCGTCAACTGAATCTCAATGTGCCCTCCATATATCCTACTTGACTGCGAATTCCAAGAAGGAAGGCATCACATGTGATCACAGCATTCTAGAAAACACCTGGCAGAATTCTAAAAACAATGACTTACATTCATATGATGAGAACGAAGAGTATTCTACAGTTTTGCAGACTGCATCACATATATGCACTGTCCTTCCTTAAGGAAGCATGCTTTTTTTTTATGGTTGAGACCATATTTTTTAATGAGTTCATTTGTCACCAGTGCACACACAGACACAAGCACGTCAGTGAATTAGGGCTGGGACTAGTGAGATGAGTGAGGCATTTGCCTCAGGCACAAACTGGAGGTGGAGCCAAGAAACTCAGTAGTCCAGATAAATGATATTTTAGTGAAAGGCATATTATAAAATTAGAATCAATGCAAAAAACAATAATAGATACAATGCCATTTTTTAACAGACGGGATCAGTATAATGACATTTTTCCTTTTCATTTAGGTTCCAATATAACTTAGCCCAGCACTGAAGAGATGCCCAGACACCTGCTTCAGGCATCCCCATTGGAGCTCTTGTTCAGGGGTATCAGCTACTTCAGCGGTACCATAAACATACTGATTCTTCATCCTGAAGAACAACTATTTTCATCATAATGTCCAGAACCATTCTTTAACCTTTGCAGCGGCATCCATCAAAAGACACATTTTAGATGGTGATCTTAACAAATCACTAAAACCCAAAAGTCATAAAACCCACCTGCCTACAATTTGTAACTCTGGCTCTTACCCTGTTCCCATAATACTGTGGAATTGTTTACTGGCCCTTGCCATTTTATCATAACCAAGGCAACTATACTCACTCCATAATACATCGTAGGTCTTTGGCTTGGGTGAAGGCAAAGGGGCTTACCTAAGCAAAGCACTGAAATGAAATAAATAGCAGAAGTTCATGTTTCTGCTGTTGAGTTTCTAAGACTCAGTGTAAGCACGGAAGCACAGGGATCAGTATGTTGGGCAGGCGGGGGGGGGGGAGGAAAAGCTTGAAGGGAGAGTATCAGAGAATCTCCATGGTCTCACATTCCTAGAGCGCATCTAGTCTTATTTATCAACAAACACAGCTTTGCAAGGACAATTTGCTGGCCCACTGTCCTTCCTCTGGAGATGATCCAGCATCCAGTCAATAGATATTTCCTGAGCACCTGCTATGTGCAAGGCATCATGCTTCAAACTATTCAGGATACAAAGGGAAATTGTTCGTGGGCAAAATGGGAGTCTGGGGCTCCTAAGACTTGCAGATTGACATAAAAGATAAACTATAACCCAAAACCTCTTTACAGTTTCATTCCAATACCATTTTCACACCTTATCTTTACCCTACTCTAACAAAGGTCAGGTAGGAGGTATCACTATTCTTCTTTCAATGATGAAGAAATCATCTTTGCTCATAAATGGTGAAGCTGGAGTAAGAACCTTAACGCTCTGTCTTCTTCCATATAATGCAGGATGGGATAAGTTCAAAGGGAGTCGGATTAATCACCTAAGTATTGTAGGAGAAGATTAAAAATGGTAGGATTACTTCTGAATACTTCTGAAAGGAATCGCAAAGTGATTGTGAGGGGGGAAAAAAGATCAAGGCTGTGGGGGGAAGGTTGGTGTGTGAAGAATGCCAACAAGGAAGACAGACACTTAAAGGGGACAGGCTCAGGCACAGGTATTGAGGGAGGCAATCACTTGCATTTCAGAATAGTAAGCAAAATACATAGCTACAATAGAAAGTTTTGCTTGAGAAGTAGTGTTAGTTCAAACAGGAAAACAAGGTCACAGACAGATTGTGAAGCTTTATGTATCAATCTAAGGAGTTTAAATTTTATTGGGGAGAAAAAAAAGAGATTAAAGTTTACATAGAATAGTGGTACAGATATTAATTTTAGGAAGATTAATCTTCCTATGGATTGGAATCCATGTGGTTTGGTGGACAGATACTATGGATTAAGGAAACCTGTTCAGAGGCTATTTCAGGGGTCTAAGTAACAAGATCCTGACCTAGTAATAGAAATGGAAAAAAAAAAAATCAAAGGATTCTGGCGCCAGCAAATCTGGTTTCAAATTTCTTCTACTTTAGTCATTTCTAAATGGACAGTGGAAAACTAATACTGACCTGCCATTTGATGTATCATTTTATTAATCAAATATAAGAATTTACTACATGCTAGACACTATACGTGTATTAAGCATCAAGATACCAAGGTGAACACAAGTATTTGTCTTTGAAAAGGACATGAAAACGAAGACCAAAGAGCAACCAGTTGTCCTGGGAGAGTCAGGGGAATCTTTATGGAAGGACTGATTTTTGAACTGGGTCTTGAAGCATGGATAATGTCATAGATGGAATTGTGTTTCCTCACCAGATCCCGAGGTTGAACCCTGAACCAGAATGTAACTGGAGATTGGGTTTTTACAAAATAATTAAGGTTAACTGGGGCCAAAAAGGTGGGTCCTAATCCAGTAGGATTTGTAGGCTTTATAAGAAGAAGAATAGTGAGGAGAGAGGAGAGGAGTGGAGAGGAAAAGAGGGGCTGGGAGAAGAGAGGAGAGATATATCTTCATTCTCATACAGTAAGGAAAGACCACAGGAGGGCACAGTGAGAAGGTGGCTATCTGTAAACCAGGAAGTGAGGCCTCACCAGAAACCAGCCCTGCTATGTGCATGGTGTTGATTTTGGATTTCTCAGCCTTCAGAACTGTAAGAAACAATTTTTTTTGTTGTTGTTCAAGTTCCCCATCTATAGTGCTTGTTATGGCAGCATAAGCAGATAAACACACATAGGAGTAGGAAATTTGTTAGCAAGAAGAAAGGAGAGTGCTTTGTAAAGAGGGAAGGGAGATGAGTGGGAGAGAGAGAGAACATGGAAAGATAACAAAACAGCATAGTGAAGTTGAAGAATTCCACATAATTTCGTCTGGTTAAAATAATGGTGAATTTGGACAAGTGAGAAGAAGCCAGAGGATAATAAGGGGCCACATTGTCCCCACTAAAGTGTCAGGACTTGGTTGTGAAAAAGAATTAAGGCCATTTCTAGATCTTAAACAGGGCAAAGGCATGGGAGAGGTGTCTTAGAAAGGTAATTCCAACAAGAGGATGAGGAATTGATGAGAAGAAATCAAGGCAAGAGGCAGGGATGCTGTTTTAGGAAATTTACTGATCATCCAGACAAAAGCAAATGAGAAGGCAGAGTGGCAGAAGAAGCAGTGAATAGAGGTGATACTTATGAGGAAGAATTGTCTTTCCCTTAAGTCTATGGTCACCAACTCCTGGGCTGTGGACCAGTAACAATCAGTGGCTTGTTAGGAACAAGGAAACACAGCAGGAAGTAAGAGACAGCATGGGAAGCTTCATCTGTGTTTACAGCCGCTCCCCATCACTCGCATCACTGCCTAAGCTCCACCTCCTACCAGATCAGCAGCAAATCAGATTCTCACAGGAGCATGAACCTGACCGTAACCTGGGAATGTGAGGATCTAGGTTGTGCATCCCATATGAGAACCTAATGCCTGATGATCTGAGGCATTCATGCTAGCCCTGGGCAATGATTGCAAATACAGATTATCATTAGCAGAGAGATTTGACTGCATAGCGACCATAATAAATCAGTTGCTTGCAGAGTTCACATCAAAACCACCCCTGGCTGGGTCCATGGAAAAATTGTCTTTTCATGAAACCAGTCTCTGGTTTCACCAAAATGGTTGGCGACCACTGTTTTAAGGGACATTGAAAAATCTGGAGGACGAAACACTTTGTACGCCACCTTCAGTCATCTGAAGTTCCCTGGAATTTTCTACAATATTTTGTGGAGTATGTGAAGTCAGACGTGACTTCAAAGGGGAAGGGAGCCACTGTCAGACTAACGCAATGTCCAGGGGCACAGTGGGGAACACTGGCAAAGGCTCACGAAGCAGTTGTTACCTATGACTCCCAATCCACATTCCGTGGAACAAGGTTAGCTTAAACCAAGAGGGAGTAACACGAGCCACACTTCTTTCAAGGACTTCTTTACCTAACCCATGGTTTCTCATAAAAACTTTATTCTAGGGTCTCACAAATCTGATTACCAAAAATAAACAAGTAATCTCTGAAAATTGTCTTCTTCCCTCAGCCCTTTTTCCCAATGTGAATAATTTTCATCTACTGAGTTTTTCCTTTAGGGTCTTATTCTTCCTTCCCACATGTTCCCTGGATGATTACAGTTGCACCTAGCCAGTTGAATGCCTCCCCCATCCCTTGGTCACCCTGAATCCTTTCCTTTTTTTTTTTTTTCAAAGTTACTAAGATAGTGATTGTGATCAGGGCTTCTATCATCGCCTCCCTATTAAAATTTGCCGGACAGTGGCAGCCCTCTGCCACCTTGCTGCCTGCAGCCTCTGGACTTCTTGGGTTCACCACACATGACCATACCCCTGCTAACAAACCTCTGCTGGAATTTTCTCTCCTCTTTGTAAAATCACCCACTTCCTCTATTTTCACACTATATCCAGGAGCTATTTTTCTGGGGAAGACTTTCCTTTATGATATTTCCCACTCAGCACACACAGACATAAGCATAAGTATAGGAGTGTAATGTAAGGCCGTTGTATAATTCAGTCACACCTCCTCTGCAGTTATGCCTAGAATAGAGAACAGGCTAGCTGAGTGCTTAAGAGCATGACATCTGGAACCAGACTGCCTAGGTGATAATCCAGTGATTTTCAACCTATGTGTTGCAAGAGGATCATCGGTGTGATGCCAACCTTTTAAAAGATCATTCATTAAATTATTTTCAAAAGAAATTCAAAGCACAGTAAGTATATGCTTTTTTTAATCAACATAATTTAAGTGTACCACAGAAGTTTAACTATAGGTTCAAGAGTGCTATGAGATAAAAAAGGTTGAGGAACCTGTTATAATCCCAGATCTGCTTTTCACTGAGCCAATGATTTACAATTGCTGTGATTCAATTTCCTCATCTGCATAAAGGAGATGGTGAAATTGTCTACCTCACTGGCTTGTTGTGAAAATTAGGGGAGTTAATAAATGAACGATGCTCAGATTAGTGCCAGGCACATGACTAGGCACAAAAATGGTAGCTCATATTACTATTGTTATAGTGCACTGGGTAAGAGCATGGACCTTTCCAAATTTTGCTTTCTCAGTTAAAAATATGAGTGGAAAATATCCACTTTATAATCGTATATGAGGATGAAATGAAGTAATGTGTAAACATGTTGCAATTTATGGTCAATAAATTATATTAGCTATTATAATTATTGTTATTATAACTCAACAACCTCTACATATTATACAAACTTGAATTTATTTTCCAAAATGGCCAGGCTGTCAAGACCCTTGGAAACTGTTTATTTCGATGTCTTCATTTTGCACAGGGGCCTGTCAAACAGAAACTGGACATGATTTGGCAAGGCTGCACCTCCCTAGGGTGAGACAGAACGAGAACTCAGTCCTTCTGACTCCCAGACCTTCTTCCCACTACATCCCATGGCATACTTTCTCCTCTCCTCTTACACTATCAGGCCCCCTAAACAGGACAGTGCAACAGAAGCGAGACTTTGTCCATACTTCTGAAGTCTGTCTTTTCTGCATTCCTGTCCGTGTACTAGACAGCCCCTCTTGCACACACACCTGCCAAGGATCTAGCACATTCCTCAGCTCACATGATGTGCTCAGGCACCGGAGTGATCTTCTTTAACATTTTCAAAATTTCCTTTTGAGGTCTTGTCATAAGAATCTTTGCACATGTGCAAAGATTTGCAATGTAATATTTGTATCTATGCAGTATTCACTACCTTCTGTGTTCTGGCTAGCAGTGCTCTCTAAACAATATACTACTTCAATCTAAAGCCACAGAAGGAGCATAGACAACAATCTTGAATGCAATTGGAGGCTGGTTTCACATTATTTATTGAGCTAAATGCTCCTCTCAGCTGCTACTAATTTAGTACAACCCCCAAAGTTCAGTTCCAGTCATTAAACAGGGAGGCCAACCAAACCTAACAAGTTATGGCCTTGGAGGATAACAATATCCTTCTTGATCAGATTCCCGCCATCACCTCCAGTGTCACCTGCACCACTCAGAGAAGGCAGCCTGGAGATGCCCATGCTGTGTATTTTATTTTATTCTTTCTTCTGTTCCCTTCACTTCTCTTCCCTTTTCTGCCTCATTCTCTCATGTTTTCCTTCCTTGTTTTCTTCTTTTCTCCCTCTCTCTTCTCCTTCCCTTCTTCCTTCTTTTCTTCCCCACTGTCGGCCATCACTATCACGTCTTGCCTGAAAGGACGATGAATAATAATGGCATCTCCTTACATTTGCAGAGTTTTTTCAAGTGCTGTACTTTATATGTTTCAAATACTTCCTGCATTTTCTTACTTAAAATTATTGAAAAAGAAATTACAGGAGGTCACTGACTGTGTTAGTATCAAAGCCAGGAAAAGCACCCACGTTGCTCATCTGTCCATCCATCCATCCATCCACGCTGAGTTCTGCACTGTGAAATGTATCATGGATCTTATGGGGAGCCAGATTCCTCAGAGGCCGGAGTTCAACACCAAGGTCCTCAGCAGCAGCAGGTGCTTCTCCCCAGCACGGAAAACTCAGCCAGGTGGGACTTTTCCTAACCATTACAAGGAAGCAGTCAAGAACTGTCTGAAGAAGTTCGCTTTCCATTTCTATCTTAATGTGTTGAAGGAACCAGCTGTAGGAAATGCTAAATATGCTGTGTTTCAAGTGTCCTTCATCAAACCCAAGATCACTTACTTCTCCCCATTGTCCCTACATGTATCTGTGACAATATCACCACACTTCAATCCATTTACTTCTATACATGTTTACCTTGAACAGCTACACTATTAGGTCTCGTGACATTAAGACTTAGCTTAGCTCCCAGCATACTGTGGGCATGTACACAGTCTGTATGAGTGAGGGAAGGGAGGAAGGAAGGAAGAAAGGAAGGGAGGGAGGAAGGGAGGGAGGGAGGGAGGGAGGAAGGAAGGAAGGAAGGAAAGAAAGAAGAAAAGAAGGAAGGAAGGAAATTCACTACCATCAGAGAAAGGCTCGATGATTCTTCCCTGATTTGGAGACAACAAAGCAAAGGGGAACAGTTCTTATCAAAACATTTCATCACCTAGACTTTCCCAGAACATAAATTATTTTCTCAAATGTCTCCAAATGCTTAAAAAATGTTCGGAGTAACCAGTTTTCACTTCTAAGGAAGTTTCAGACTAGTTACATATTTTCTTTTTGTTCTGAAAGAATTACTATTGCTTCTAAAAGAAACTAACTTTCTTGAGAAGAAAACTTGAAGCGTGGAAGAATCTGTCCCCGTTCCCAGATCAATGTTTATGAAAGTCACCAGGCTCAGAAAAATCAGATACGTGAGCAGAGAGGATAGTAATTGGTACTAAGACTTTCCCATTGAATCCTTCAGCTCCTACCATCTCTTCTAGTTCCCAGTTCAAGCCTTTGGAATGTGGGTGAGAGGCTAGTGGATGTACAGAACGGCATCTTCCTTGCAAAGCAGTGAGGTTTCCTCCCATTCTTGGCTCTAACTTACAACAGAACAGGCTGCAGGGCTAGGAGCAAGGGCACTGTAATTCCCTAATTCAGCCCTGAAACAGGCAGAACGCAGGGAAATGAATGCTGGAAAATGCAAACAAGATTGCCTGTGTGTTGAAACCCCAGGAGAACACAAAAGGATATGAATTATAAAATTTTTTCAACATAATGCACAAATCTCTCCAGATCAGGCAGCCCTGAGACATTTCCATATGGTAGTGAAGGGGAAAACAAAACCAGAAAAAGCACAACTTTCTCAGAAACTCAAGTGAATACTTGATCTAGCTCAATTTCAATTTGTTTCTTTAGAAACTTTTTTCCATAAACGCAGGCCTGGGAGCCAAGCAATACGTGCCTAGGGCCCATCTTTCACGGGCTCAAAGACCTCCATATCCCATATCCAAGCCAAGGAAAACACAGACCAAGAAAATGATCACCTCCAGAGAGCTGCTTTCCATCATCTGCACTTCATATCAGGGGAAAACGTGTGAGCACAAAATCCCAGGGGCCGGGACTGTATATTAACATCTTCTCTGCAAGGGTTCAGAGAAAATTAACCACGATTGTTGAGCCACAATTTGCCTTCCAACTCAGGTAGATATGCATGAATGTTTTAGGCACTCCTTACATTCAAAAAGATCATGGTTTTGTGTGCTTTCGTTGGCATCGTCCCCATCAGTCCACACCCCCACCCCCAAAATGACATTCTAACAATAGATTGTCCACAGTGCTGACAACTTTGCCAGCTGAAATGCTGGACTTGTTGAAACCCAGGAGCAAAAGATCATAGAAAAAGATCCTAAAGCTAGAAAAGTCTGTAAGAAACGTTGCATGCCAATAGAAGATATTTTGCAAAAATGGTATCTAAAAAGTACAAAAGATGTGAGTCTAATTGTAACAGCCCTTTACAGAGTGAAGTTAAGAGGAAGTCACTTTCTTTGCTCTGATCTTAGGCTCAAGGTGTGTCTTTCCTTAGATAAGTATAGCTTAAAAAAATGCATACAATTGATATTGTTCAACTCTGCTGAACAGGCCTTGTTACAACGTTGCATTTATGGCTATTAATTCTTTTATCTTGATTTCACAAAGAACAGAACAAACAGTTACCCAAGCAGAATAGCTTTTTAAAAAAATAAAAAAAATGTTTGCTGTAAATGAATCTCCAATTTTGTAAGAAAATAGGAAGGGAATATTCTTTAGAAGACCAAGGGATTTGTAAGTAATGAAGAAGAAAAGATTTTCTCTGCAATATGGGAAATTGATTGCCAAAGCATTGTTCGATAGCTTCCTTAAATTTAGGATAATATCAAAAGAATATCTCATTCATGGCTATACTAATGTCTTCCAAAAAGAATCAAAGTAAAATCTCATTAACTTGAGTCACACTATTTTAGATTTCAGGATAATTCAAACCAAACAGCTAAATTCACTTTAATACTGCCAGTTCTCCTTAAAAAGTCAGTACCAATAGGAAATGGAAAAAAAAATTGTTTTTGAACTTCACCAATACCAACTTACATGCAAATAAATGTAGTACAATTTTTATACACTCATGAAAAGTTACATGAAACTTCTAAATGGCGATTCTTTGTTAATTCCGAGCACAGGTAAGAATGGAGCCAGGGAGCTCTGTACTGAGAAGACCAGATTCCAGCATTTCCTGAGCCATTTACCAAATGTGGAAGCTTAGGGAAAGCCACCTGACCTCCGTGAGTCTCTGCATCTTCTCTGTAAAAGAACATCAAGGACTAGAGCCTTTTTAAGCCCTCCAGCCTTAAAGTCTCTGGCGCAAGTTTCATGTGAATAATAAAAGTGTATTTCTTTTAGAGCCCATCTTTAGTTCAAATTTCTTATAAGTTTAGACTGATCTACTCACAAATTAATTCAAATCAACCAGATTTTGTTGTACTCTGCACACATCTTTCAGGCTACCATTGAAATAGGTGGTGGCCAAAAGAATGTATGTATCTCTCATACTGCTCTGCACACACACAGCAGCAAACCAGAGCTCAGCGATGATGGTATATATGTTCTCATCTTGTTCATTTTGGTAGCAATCTCTGCCCTTTGGGATCTAGCGGGCTCTAGTCACAGAATGACATTCCTTGCTGGTTACCACCGTCTCTGGTTATTTCATAACCAACTTGTAGTTTATTCTACATTGGGGAAACTTCTGAGAAACCATGAATAATTCAAGTGAAAACTTATGCTCAAAACTCTCATATACCAGGAAGAGGTGCCATAGGTTAACACGTTTCCTGTGTGTATAAAAGTATACGGTGATACAATCTCACTTGAAAACTGATACCGTAATATTACTCTTATTTCTTAGTTAGGAGAGCCTCCATATATCTAATGAATCATGGTGCTAATAAGGAAAAAGGAAGGGAAACAAAGAATGAGATTTGAGTCACAAACATGTTTTTGGAATCCAATTGCCATTGACTAACTGAATTTGTTAACGGTGTGGGTTTTGGCAAATCGCTTCACCTCTCTGTGCTTCAGCTTCTTTACCTATGAAGAGGACATGACTGTACCAGATTCACAAGGACACTAATGTAACTAAATGAGATAATGAATCAGATAGCACCTTGCTCATTGTCTTCCACATGGGACATATTTGTAAATAGCACTTCCCTCTCAAACAGACATCCATCAGTCTAGAGAATGTAAAAATGTTCCTCTTTACCTGTGATAGACAGGGAACGGTCCTAACGTAAGACTTTTTATAAAAAGAAAGGCATTTTCTGAAAGCTCTTCATTGATATGAGTGTGTAAAATATCCAAAAGGCATAAAGACAAGAAAACAAGTGTCCTGACCCGTTAGCCATGGGTTGGCACTTGTTCCGTCCCCTCCTACTTGACTGTTTTCTTCTAAACTGCAGGCATGGGGTCTCCTCTTTTGTCCCAGGCCTGGCCAACTCCTCACACAGGGTCAGAGCTGTGTGAATATTTGTTGAGCCAAGTTTATCTTAGAATTCTTCTGGCCATCAGGACTTAGATTGTTTTTTAACTAAATATGGTATTTGGACACAACGTGGTCAACTTTCATGACCTCAGATGGGTCAGTAGATTAGAGACTGTGCAAGAAAAATACTTAACATCTGTGAATTCCAAGATATTCATGTTTTCTGGTCCTGCTGAAATACCCTCATCTATAAACAGAAAGAAAAGTTAATATTCCGAAGGCGTGTTGGAGGTTGATCATTTGGTCTTTCCCTAGCTCCCAGTAAGCACTCCATTCAATGGTGAAGAGAAGACTGGTGCAAATTTATTACAGAATTCTTCTGTAACCAATACTCCAAAGAGTCGTGCCACTCATCCCTTCCGTTGGCCTTTTGAGCACCCACCTTCATGGGGGAAGAGTTTTGCCCTCAGCTGTAAAAAGTATCTCTTTTTTTTTTCAAGTATCATCAAAAGTCATATTATTGACATTTGGATGAGGTTTGAAAATCATTCATTGATTAAATATAGATTTGCTTGACTAGCACATGCCAGGCAATGTTCTAGATGCTGGAGATTATTAACATTAGTGGGATGAACTCAGTGCACCACCCTACACACACACACACACCTGCTCTCTCATACTATATATTCTAGCTAGCCGGGGAGAAACAAACAGAAAACCAAGAAGGTATATATTACTAGAGTGAACTGTATACTAAATCTGACCAGTAAGACATGTTCAAAGTCTCACTATCAGAGAAATTAGGGAAGAAGAACTAAGAGAACAGAAGGCAATGAGCTCTTGCAAGTGGCAAGAGTACGGAAAAAAATAACAAAGACGCTGGACCTCTACTGACATGCTCACCTCACAGTGGTTTTATAGGATTATTATTATTATCTGGTAATATTCTTTCCAGAAGATGTAACAACTTAGCTGACAAAGAATAAGCAGAAGTTAGGCTAATGATCATAACTAACGAATATTGATTTCATGAACCATGCCAAACAATTCTCTGTGTTATACCATTGACCTTCACGAGTCTCAGGATGAGCTACTGTTCCCTTTTAATCCATAAGGTAAAGACATAGCCCAATGAGGTCATTGGCATGAGGTGGCAAAGTGAGTGGCAGGATTGGTTCTGTTTCCAGGCCCCAGGCTCTTGATTTAAAACTACCATTTGGAGGAGGGAGGGCAATGGGTGGGACCTCACCTGAGGTGAATAATACAACAGTACATTTCAAAACTATTAAGAAAAGAGTGTAATTGTCTTAGCACAACAAATAAGCAAGAGAGGTGATGGTTACGTTAATTCATTCAACGTAAGCATTCCATGCTGTTTATCAATATAGCACATTGCACCGCATAAATGCGTTCATGTACACAGTCATGATGTCATAAAGAAAAATAAATAAATAAATAAAATTACCATTTTTTCCCTAGGCCAATATTGGTATTTGACAGATTTAAATAAATTTAAATAAGTATCTCCAAGAAATATAAGGAATCCCTTATTTTCTAAAAGATAGAACCTATTTTTGATGCTCCACTTGTAGAGAGAGTTACTAAATTTAATCCCATCTCTTTGCTCTGATTTTCTTGTGCATCTTTGGAGGGAGAAAGCACACAGTATTCCACAGCGTTGAGCTCTTCCCTAAGCGCCTGTGCTTAAAATAAAAGAAAAAGAAAAGCTTATTGCGATTTTTGAAGATGAAACGAGGTAAACTTGCAGAGTGACTGAAGAATGAACTCAAGAAGAAAAGAAGCAAGAGGCTAATTAGACCAAGGTGATGGGTTAAACTTTGAGAGGACCATAGCAGAACATGCCCTGTGCTTCCTGCATATCCCAAAGCCTGCACTGCCAAGTAACTCACAAGTGCTGGGGCCCCAAGGAAGAGTGACTAAAGCTCTGTGGGATGACATGAAAATTCGCCCTTCAGCAGCAGAAAACAACAAAACAGAAACCTCAAATTCATGCTCCACTCAGGCAATTTAATTACATTTTAATTATTTATATCTTGCTTTATTCCAGAAATGATAAGATAAACTAGATGCAGGAGAGAAAAAGAAAGACGAAAAATGTGGATAGCACCATAAACTGGAGACAGGAATGGAGCTAAGATGGAAATGGATGCCGCAAAGACCTATATATTTGTAGGGAGGGCAAAGGGAGGACGCATTTAGCTCTAACCTGGCTAGCAGCCAATCTGAAAGCAAAACCTGATCAGTTACACAGTTTACGTGATGTCTGGGAGATAAAATATGGCAGCAGCTGTGTATAAAAGGAACTGTTATTAAGTGAAGTCCTCACTCCCCACAAAGCAATCTTTTTCAACTGAGACCCAAGGCAGAAGAGGGCTGAGCTTCACTCCACACAAAATGGGAAACAGGATGAAGTGTTAAGAAAATGGAATCCTTCTTCTGTAGATGATCCTGGTTGTTGTAAGGGTTAAATGACGCTGTGTTTGTCCAGTGCCTGGGAGGATTGGGCCCATTGAGGGCCCATCAATGAGTAGGGACTCATTAATGGTGAAGATGGAGATGGAGGTTAATGGAGGACAGGAGGTGGTGGAGGGAGAGGAAAGAGATTCCTGAAACAGACCCTGCCCTGAAGTTACTCACTCAGTAATCTTGGGGAAGTCATCGCAGCTCTAGACCTCATCTATAAGGTTAGGAAAATTTTATCTATTACACAGGTTTAAGGTAAGAATTAAGTGAATAACATGTGTGCAAGAATTTTAAAGCAGAGATATATTTCATAAGCAGTGTAGCCATCATTTTGTCATACCTTATAGAGCCGCTCACAACTGGCTTTTAGTGAACACTTGCTTTCTAGATGATGGCGAGCTCTCACCCTTTGCACTCCTTACTCTAGAAACACTTGTTCTCTGCCATCTAAAGACCTTCATGCACACTGCTCCCTCTGCCTCAAAGAATCTTCTTCCCCTGCTCTCCTAGAGCTGGAACCACCTAGCTGTCACTCAGGACTCAGCCCTTCTCCCAGGAAGGCCTCCTTGCTGAGTTCTGTATATTACAAAACCACCCTATTTGACTATGGCAGTAACACTGCCTTGTAATATTTCGTTTCTTTGTCCAGACCCTGCCAAAATGTGTCTCTTCTTTACCTTTGTGGCTGCAGGGTCTAG
The DNA here is from genome assembly GCA_963573935.1 of Arctocebus calabarensis. NCBI lineage: Eukaryota > Metazoa > Chordata > Mammalia > Primates > Lorisidae > Arctocebus > Arctocebus calabarensis. The sequence continues at coordinate 52,440 of CAUYON010045250.1, forward strand.
CCCAGTGCCAGCACACAAAAGGAATTCAGTTACTATTCATCGAATCGTAAAGGAATAAAAGTGGATTCAAGACATGGATAACTGGTCATGTGGTTCTTCCTTTTTTCCTAAGATGCTGTGAGGCTGAACTGATTGCCATTCTTTCTTTCTTGCATTGAAGATGTAATGTCCACACCCTTCCCTGAAACTAACAAGTGCTAGAAGTCATGCTTAAACCTGTGCTCATTCGAGTGTCAAAGCTATCCTCTGGAAAGTTAGTAACATTAAAAAAAAAAATCAGTGTAGATCTGAATTTTTTCCATCCAAGAGCATTGAGACAGGCTCAATAAATCAGCTCAACAAACATTTATCTTGAACCGAGTCCTTTTCTTCCTAAGCTTTTTACAACTTTGTACAGTTCAAAAGGAATATAATCCCTTATATTATTTCTTCATTTGTTCATAAATCATTAATATGCTAGTTTGAATGAGCGTTTTAAGATGAAAAAAAATCACCCTCTCATTGAAGTCATTGAAAGCTGAATTTTCTCTTGAATATGAAGGTCGTTTTTTAATAGATGGAAAATCTAAATATACCAAGATACTGTTGCCTTCTAATCTGTACTGTTTGAAGTACCAAATTTGACTAAATACCTTTCCCTATTATTTTTCTACATTTTCAGGGTGTACCTAATATCTCAGTGGGCTATTCCAGACCACTCAGCAGATCAGATATCAAAACCTTCCGATATTTTTCAGCAAATAGTGAAAGAACATTCAATGGTTTGGTCATCTATAGCAACAAAGAGCTGTTGAATAGAAAAAATAAAATCACATGGGCTACTTGGTGAAGCTAATACCCAACATACAACCTTTCTTTGCAGCCTTGTCCATATCTTCTGATCACAAGTGGTACCAAACTGAATAGAGAGACATTGAAACAAGGCTGTTTATAGACAATAGCTATTATCCTGAAGGACTCAGCAAACTGGCTGTCAGCCAACCTTATATTTGGATACTCCTGAAAGGATAAAATATGATAGTTAATTGGTTTATGTGAGAAGAATAAAATGTCTTAAACAAAAACATAGCCTGCACTAGTCAAATGCTGCAGGAAGAGTATTTTCTCAGGAAGCCATGTTGACAATACTGTACTGATAGAGACAAGAATAGCTTAAATAATAGTTAATAATGTATTTCCTCTGGAGAGTCTCTCTCTGCTTTAATCACTAGTAACATGTACAATTCCTCCAAGTATCCCAATATTGCTGCAGTTGATGGTCAAGAGATCAGACCATCAAACCTAACATATTTTTAAAATAGATTCTGACACGGGTTCCCCCAAATGCATGCTAAGCTGATCTATGTCCTACGGATCTAGTCTATAAAAGACTAATAATCAAATGACTCAACTCAGTAGCTTTGAAGCTAAGATTATACAGAGGCTGTGACTTGTTCTCTGTCATAGAACAATAGCTATTTGCAGAGAGACAAGTCCAGATATCAAGTCTCCCAATCCTTGCCCAAGGCTCTGTCCACCACCCCATGCTAAGTCTTCTATGCCTACTTCATACAAATCAGGAGCTAACTCAGTGTTCTGAAACCATGTTAAGGGATGCAAGTGTGGGGATACACACACAGCCACAGTTTGCTTGATTAAGGAACAACTTATACACATCCCTGAATCTATCCAAAAGGAGTGAATACTGCCTGACTTGGAGGTGTAGAAGAAGACATTTCTAGAAGCAAAAGGAGGTTGGAGATTCTATTGTCTAAAAGCTTGGTAACCAAATTGAACAGAAACAAAGATTCAGCCAAAATGGAAACCCAGGTCAAAAAAAAGAGTGTACACACACATACACAATCAGTGTAGAAAAGGACTTAGATAATGGCTGAAAACTTTGCATGGTTGCGTATCCTAAGTTGGCAAATTCTGGGCATGAGGTTGAGTGGTCCCTTGAGGACAGTCCCATGGATCTCACAGTGTTGCTGGAGAACACGATTCCCCACAGGGGGCAATCTAGTGAAAACATCCCCACTGGTTCTTGATACAGAGAAGCCTCCAGCTGTGGCCACATCCCACCATGAAGACCAAGGCCAAACACCAAAGTTTGCCGAACCAAACATGTGGAGATGGGCTGAGATCAGACCAGGAAAGAAAGCCACCTGAAAAAAACTAATACAGAAATGTTTGCAATGAGAGTTTAGGCTAGAATCAGAGGACAGAAAGAGGATAGGTGTGCAGAGGGTGTGTGGGAATGGTTGACATAGTAGGCATGTTAGAGTCACACACACACAAAAAAGGAAAATGTTAATGTATAATCATTCTATTCTACATTATCAAAAGAAATTTGAATATCCTTTAAAGCTGCTCATTTTGGATGAATTCTGATTTGCAATCTGTAAAGGGATGTTTTCCCAATTTGAAAAATATTCTCAATAGTTCAGAGAAACAAGATCGTATGTTTAATTTTCTACAATTTCAATGGCCCTAGTTATTGCCAGTAAATAATTCTAAACTGAGCCAAGAAAGATGTTCTCGTGTTTCTTTTGTTCTCTCTCCTTACAAAGTTGAGGCCCTTGTTCGATCATGAGCTCAGTAATGTCCAGTCACTTTACCTCCCTACATCCCTCTTGTGGTACCTGCAAGATGAAAGCAACAGTTCCAAAGACCTCTCAGTTCCTTCCTACCCTAGCAAGACATAAATCTGGGAATATATTCTGGGTTTGGCCTGAGCACATCTTTACATAGATATTTTATTTATCTCGCTACAATAACAACCACATGCCCCAGATGGGAAAACTATGCTGAAATAAACCCAAGGCTCTGTCAGCACAATGTATGGGTGTGGGGAAGACAGTCAACTAGATTGCATGTGAGTCAAAAACATGATTAGAGAAAGGGTGATACCGATAAACAGCTCGGGCTCATGGAATGTAGCAAAGAAAGACGGCATATAAAATAATCCACAGACTCAGCACATCGCAGGTGAGACAGGGTTGCAGAAAGGAAATCAACCAGAGAAGGAAGAACATGTTTTTAGAGTGACTAGCAGTAAAACCTTGGTAAGTTCTGTTCAGTTATTCCAAGCCTATATTTTTACTTTAGTGCTTTTTAAATTTTCTTAACCCCCCAAAATATGATCAGATCATGTCACTCTTCACCCGTCTCACCCCAAAATGAAATTCAGCATTATCCTGAAATGTATGATTTGCATTTGAGAAAATTTTGAGGCATCGAACGATTAGGTTAGGTATGAGAAAAACAAGAAAAGAAAGAAAGAAAAGAAACATTTTCCTAATTTTATCTACTCTAGATATGCAAACAAAAAGACAGCTGCAAAGAACACAAAAACTTTCATAATCTCCACCATTAGCTAAACATGTTCTCAGAACTTCTTTCCGAATTTGGAAGTGAACGGGAACTATTTGTCACTCATGTTCCATGACCAAAGAAGCATAGGTTTGAAGAAGTCTGGTAACGTGACCATGACCACACAGTTGAAAACACGGACTCAATCATCTGGGCTGGAGCTTTCTCGAAGCCTAAGACTACACTGCCTGGCTTGACTCTTGTCTAGAGCAAAATGCTAAGCAACAAAGCTCCCACAGGCAGTCTTTTGGCAGAAATCTAGTTCTGTTAAGGGTGAATGTGTTGGACCCCAATTGCTAAGAATAGTTTGCAGCACCTTGGAAGGAGCCCGACTTTCTAAAGAAATCCCCACTTGAGGAGTGTGCCTCCTTTTCCTCAGCCCATCTGTCGTTATGAATCTCAAGTAACGCATCAGAGATCATTCAATATATGGAAACATATTGAAGGTATTATATATATTTGTCAGAGATGTCTTCTCTCATATTTCCATTAAAAGCCCCAGGCTCTGCCAAAAAATTTTCATTCCCAAATGAGGTACATTTCAGTAAACGAGATGATGGATGGAACCTAAAGATTCTCAAAGGAAGGAGAGTTGCAAAGGAAAGGGAGAACTTGCCCCCAAAAATGCAGGCAGCCTCAGAAGAAAGGATTTATTTCTTCGATATACCATTTTTCAAGGTCTGAAATCTAAAAAGTACAACTTTAACTCATGTCACTTGTCCCAATTTTTTTTCAAAGATAAAGATTAGAGGACCAAAAAGTGGACAGAAGTGAGCCTGTGCAGGACACATGGGTTTGTGGACATTGCTGCGTAGATGTTTACTGTGATCGTGGGATGAACTGCTTAATGGGAGGAAGGTAATAACACCAAAGAGGTTCATCTCCTGGTCTTTTTCAGGTTTAAACGAAGGGCCGCTGAGTTTTATGATGTATGTTTACACTTCAAGGGAATTTTCTCCTTCAGCAAAGACCTTTTAGCCAACAAATATAAAGCTTTTTATTTACAGAATTCCCCTTCTGTTTCAAATACAATGTGAAGAACTGGAGATACAGTTATGACCAAGATAGATCGACTCTTCTATGGAGAGTCGTCAGCTCAAGTCTTAAGGTCAACTTGTTGATGTATCTGTCAATGAGAGCTAAAGAGAGTGTTCAAGTCTTAGAGGGACTGGACGGAACACCTATCCCATTATATCTTTGATGCTCTAGATAACTTGAATGCTTACAACTTGGAATCCTACAAAGTCTGAATATGTCTTTGACAATCACATAGCCAGAAAAGAGACCCAACAAAACCCAGTGGGATGCTTCTTCTCATTTATTTCAATGCATTACTAAGGCAATAGGGACGAGGGGATTAATACCAACCCTCTAGTTAATGTTCAATTTTTATCTTGACCTCATTACCTCATCATGGCATTTGCTAATGAAGATTATTCCTACATACTGCCCCAGCACTCCACATAGCAAATGCTCAATAAATATGATGTGTGATAAAAAATAAGTTATACTAAAAAAGGCAGAAATGGTCATTTTTATGGTAGAGATATATAACATAGTCACAATGCATTCAAGTTTTTTAATTGTTCTTTATTTTTCCTAGTACCCTTAATGTGATTAAAATGGATGAATGTTAAATGCGACTTTATAAGTAATCATTTTTTACTCTGAATTCCATCACTCTACGTATTTGATACGTTTTTACCCTCCGCCTCCACAGAGGGCAATTCAATGGCTTATTATTGGAGAGTCCAGAAGTTCTCCAGCACATACTGGGAATGCCTAGACTTTCTAGAACATTCCTAGAATGCCCTAACGCATGGGTAGGTGCTGGTATCAATACAAGTTTTACATTACCATGTCTTGAAATGTGTCATTGATTGAGCACACAAAGGGCTAACAAAAACAAAACTGTTTCCCCAGCTCCATTTTTAGGTACCACAGGAAACTTGATTATTGTAATATGTTTTTTAACCTTCCTCTGAGTAGAATCTATCTTCTCGTCCTATACTCCCGAAATGGTCTGACTGGGTAAGGGTCAGATAATCTCATCTCCTGTTTTCTTAGTTTCACTGCATTTCAGTCATGATTTCTGTGCAACAAATCAATTGCTGTATAACCATAAATTCATTGCCCTCTCTACTTCATAGAAGAGCCAGTAATCTATCCAATTCATACCTATCTTCAATGAGCTAATTTTCCATCATTACAACTCCATTTTTCTACCAAAGTAGAGACTCTTCTCATTAGCACTGCCACTGAACTTGGCCTAACTCCATGTCTGAAGGTTATTTTTCTTCTTCCTACCACGTGAATAGAGATTGAGATTAAGTTCCATCGTTGTTTTTAAGAATTCTTCAGCATTCCTGCCATTCCTTATTCTGAAAGTTAAAAATAAATGGTCAAACCATTCTCTGTTCCAGATTCCAAAAACCCTGGCTGACCATTCTCCAATCCACATGGCGCTCTCATAACTATTTTGTTCTTCCAAAGAATTCAGACAGTTTTCTTCTACCTAATAGCAAGGAGAATTATATTCCTTTCCCATCTGTAAAGGGGAAGCAAAATCTAGAAAGTTTCAAAGCTATCATCTCTTATTTCAGCTTCATTAAAGATGATATATAAAAGTATTATTATGCCCATTTTATAGATATCAAAACTGATCTCAAGCAAGTATAGTGACTTGATCGAGTTAAAACAGTCATGAAGTGATAAGCAAGAAATGTGACCCAGGTCTTTGCATGGCCAAAGCTTCTGCCCTTCACGTTGTGTTGGTATTTGGAACACATTTTCCACCTCTGGTATTTGGAACACACTTTCTTCAAAACACAGGTGCCTCAGCACAGAGCTTCCTCCTTCCTTCCCCGGGAACTCCTCATCTTCAGAAATTCTTTCCAAGTAAGGAGGAAAAAGAGATATCCTAAGACCTCGGAGAGGAGAGAAATTGTCTTGGTGTTTTTGTATCTGTGCTTTTTCTAGAATGCTACTTCCTGGAGACATTAACCCTTTCTCAAATGCTATCCAGCCCCAGCTTAGTTGTGGAGGCCCAGCGCCTTTCATCCCCACAGAGGAAGGAAAGAGCAAAGAGTGTGTCTCTAAGGGAGAGGACATTCGGGTAAGGACAGTAGGCCCCAGAACCTGCAGTCTCTCATCACGAGGCATTTTTCCAACAGGGCTGTAAAGGTAGCAGCGCTCCCAGTTGTCTGGTGTATTCTGCCCCAGTACAGGAAAGCTGAGCGTCTGCAGCTCGGGCTCCAGACCAGGCCTCTGGAGGCAGCCACACTCCTCTCTCAGCCTCCAGCTCTCCTGCTCTTACGGCTCAAGCCATTCTGGCTCTTTCTAAACGCCTCTCCTGCCCGTCTCCTCACCCCACAGTGTGCAGGCACATGCCTGCAGCTCCACCGATATCACAGCTGACACACTCATCTTTCCAAAAGAATTTGAAGTGTCCCAGGTCAGGAAGATGCTCTGAGCCCTACCTTCTCCCCTCCGAAAAATTAATAACTTTCTCTCTGTGCTCCTACAGTACTTTTGCGTGCCTTTATGAAATATTTTAACCTAAATATTGTAACCTCAGATTAATTTGGATAAAGTTTAAAATAAAAAGTAGGCGGCACCCATAGTACAGTGGTTATGGCACCGGCCACATACACCCAGGCTGGAGGGTTACACGCGGCCTGGGCCAGCTAAACAATGACAACTGCCGAAAAAAAAAAAATAGCTGAGTTGTGGTGCACGCCTGTAGTCCCAGCTACTTGAGAGGCTGAATTGCTTAAGCCCAAGAGTTTGAGGTTGCTGTGAGCTGTGATGCCACAGCACTTTACCTAGGGTGACATAGTGAGACTCTCTCTCAAAAAAAAAAAAAAAGTTTTTTTTTTAAATTAAATATCTGTCTCCACCTGATTCCTGAGTCCAGAGATGACATGTCCGTCATTGCCATGTCCCCAGAGCCTTGCTTCCTGCCATCCACCTTCAGTGCTTGTAGAAACATAATTATAACTTACCTTATTGGCAAAGTAGCTCTACTTAAGGTACTAAGGTAAATTAGCAACTGTCTAACGGCTGGGCTGTACAGATCTTCACTGGTCTCAACCATGGAAACAATAAAACCCTTTCAAAGTAACACAGCGACCTGGATCATCCTAAAGTCAGAGAAAACGCAAGAGTCCAGATAATTAAATGCAATTTGTAGGTCTTGTTTACATCCTGATTCCAGCAATCTAAGGCAAAAAAATACCTGAGGCTCCTGGGGAAATTTAAATGTAGATTGGCTAGACCAAAGAAAGATTATTAAGTGGAATGACATTGTGATTACCTAAAAAATGCTTTTTAAATTTTTAACCAAATATTTAGGAGTCAAAATGCCATGATTTCAGGGATTTGCTTTAAAATACTTCAACCAACAAAATAAATTAGCACACCAAAATAATGACAAAATCTATATCATGGGCATATCACTATTTTTTTTTTTTGTTATGCCTGTTTAAATTTTCCTCAATAAACATTTTTAACATGAATTCAAATCAATCTTTGTAGTCTAATGATGTTCTGACTACTTTTGGAAGTGCTATTTTCTTATAAGATCCAATATTCACAGCCAAAATTTTTCATATATTTCTTTTTAGAAGAGACTTGCCTTTCTGGATATTTCCTTGGCAAGTGGATAGTTAGAGATTTACGATAATTAAAAAGTAGACAATTTAGAAATTTAGAACAATTAAAAGTGTTTCTAGTATGTATGTAAATAAAATAGAAGACTTGCACAACCCTATTGCAGGGATGTCCCTGGAATCCGTATTCATGCTAGTGTGCGTCACTGATGGATTTCAGACTAGTTGGATGACAAGCAATACTGAATAAGTAAACCAAAGTTGTACAGGTCTCTCTTACTTTGTCATTCTCAGTAAAGTGCTATGGCATCGTAGCTCATAGCAACCTTAAACTTCTGGGCTCAAAT
>CAUYON010045252.1:0-14091 GCA_963573935.1 Arctocebus calabarensis
GGAAGGGGCTGGGATTGTTTCTCCACACACAAACTGATCTTTGTCATAAATCACTTTATAATGAGAGAGCAGCTAGGACACGTCGCCACGGCTTCCCCATTCTCCAAATCTTCCTTGGTGATGGAGAAGTTGTCCCCACACGGACAGGGGTAGAAATAAGTCTCCGAGTCCTCGTCATATTGGAAGTCTTTGATCTCCACCTCGTCGTGAAACACCGCCATGGTCACTGGCAGCCAGCGAAGGGCTAACGCCCCTACCCCCCAACACTTTCACAGTTGGTTTAACTTGGTGGGTACTGGTTTGGCCGTGCGTAGTTCCCCCACGCCATTTCAGGAACCGATATATTTCTATCATTATAGAAAGTTCTATTGGACAGCACTGGTCAGGGCATGTATTTTATATTCTTCACCTATTATTCAATAATGAATAGTTCAAAGAAAAAGTGACTCAATTTGAAATTACTTATGACTAGTTTGCTTAGTTGATCACTGTCAAAATCTTGAGTCTTAAAAATTTACTCATTGACAGCTCAGATGAGGGGAGTTTCATGGTTGCATTTACATGAACTATTCATTAAAAACCATAGAATCTACTCGGGAGGCTGAGGCAAGGGATTCGCCTAAGCCCAGGAGGGGGAGGCTGCTGTGAGCTGTGACTCCACAGCACTCTACTGAGAGTGATAAAGTGAGACTCTTGTCTCTAAAAAAAAGAAACAAAAAACCATAGAATCATGGACTTTTGTGGCTTGTTTGATTCTCTGTGGATCATCAACCAGAGGAGCCTCAACAGACTCTGGGGAGTATCTTTTCTCAGGTGAGGAAAATACCTAACATTAGCTGTAAGTATTAGTACATTTGCCATTTGAATTTTTTGGAGGTGTCATGAGTTTCAAGCCCCATAGTTTTGGTCAGTTTATCCCTGTAGGATAAATAATCCATTTAACTATTCATCAGAGATGCTGTATCTTTTCTTTTTGAGACAGAGCCTCAAGCTGTTGCCCTGGGTAGAGTGCTGTGGCATCACAGCTCACAGCAACCTCCAATTCTTGGGCTCAAGCTATTCTCCTGCCTCTGCCTCCCAAGTAGCTGGGCCTGTAGGCACCTGCCACTAGGCCCGGCTATTTATTGGTTGCAGCTGTCATTGTTGTTTGGCGGGTCCGGGCTGGATTCGAACCCGCCAGCTCAGGTGTATGTGGCTGGCGCCTTAGCCGCATGAGCCACAGGCACCGAGCCAGAGATGCTGTGTATTTAAATTGTCTCTTGTCACTTTCAGTTACTATTCATAATTAAAAATGTTATGAAAAAAGCTTAAAGGGTCTCTATTCTGGTGAGGCAAGGAATCCTTTTGTTTAGCCATTTTTTTTTTTTTTTTTTTTGTAGAGACAGATTCTCACTTTATTGCCCTTGGTGGAGTGCCATGGCGTCACACAGCTCACAGCAACCTCCAACCCCTGGGCTTAGGCGATTCTCTTGCCTCAGCCTCCCAGGTAGCTGGGACTACAGGCGACGGACACAACGCCCTGGCTATTTTTGGTGCCTTTTGTTGCCATCTGGCTGATGCCCAACCCACTGAACCTCAGGCGCCGCCCTCTTTTCCCCATTTCTAATTCTCCAACTGCAGTTTTCTGGTCTCAGGAAGAATAGACATTGTTCTTATCATTCCAGATCTCACTGGGGTTGGTGGGAGGGGGCAGAGAAACTCTCTATAGTTTTAGGCTCCCAAATCCTCTGTATCTTAAAACTTGAAATAATCTTTGTTATAACAAACTAGTATTATCAAATGCTAATTCTATAGAGCTAGCCACAAAATTCATTTCATAAAAACTGACTACTGGGCTGAATTTTATTTTACCATTTATCTCAAAATAACTCTTTTAATACTGTACACTTAGGGATCTCCAAACTGGAGCTTGAATTCCTTTCTCTTGGTCCATGTTTTTGCCCTGGATGTATGAACTTGTAAGCTGAGCTACAAAGCAAAAATACTCTGTGTATCAACAGATCAAATAACCTAGTGTCCATGTGGCTGCTGATGGAAACGAAAGTGCTATTAGAACTGAGGACTGTTATATTGCTTTTTGCTTAGACATATCACGTCATGATTCTTATAACAGAATAAGGGAAAAAAATCTAAAACAGGACAAGAAGATACACTTTTTCCCCAATAAAGTGTGAATGGAGGTTGGGCAGCACCTGTGGCTCAGCGGCAGGGCGCCGGTCTCATATACCAAGGGTGGCGGGTTCAAAGCCAACCCCGGGGAAACTGCAACAACAACAAAAAAATAGTCAGGTGTTGTGGTGGGCGCCTGTAGTCCCAGCTACTTGGGAGGCTGAGGCAAGACATTCGCCTAAGCCCAGGAGTTGGGGGTTACTGTGAGCTGTGTGACGCCACGGCACTCTACCAAGGATGACAAAGTGAGATTCTGTCCCTAAAAAAAAAAAAAAAAGTGTGAATAGAGGTCAATGGACAGTTTTTGGTTTAAACTTCAGTTAAATAATTAGACATTGTCTTTTGTATGTGCTGTAACAATACCACAAGCTGGTGCTTTACCAAAAGAACTTTCTCACAATTCTGAAGGCTGGGAATTACTGCAGATGCTTGCAGATTTGGTGTCTAGTGAGAGCCCACTTTGATTCATAAATGCCTGTTTTCTGCCTGTGTCCTCACTGCCTCACTGTTTTCTGCCCGTGTCCCCCTTACCTCCGTAAGGGGCAACAGAGCTCTCTGGGACTCTTAGGAACGCACTAATCCTATTCCTGAAGAGTTCACCCTCCTGACCTATCACCTCTTAAAGGCTTCACCTCCAAGTATCATCACACCGAGGATCCGGTTTTAGCATTTGAATTCTGGGGGCATACAGACATTCAATCTGTTGTAGACATTAAATATGAATCCCAGGAAAAGTCTAGCCAATATACAAATGAGCCACAGAGTGAAAATTGTTAAGATTTTAATAAAGCACAGTGAAAATATTTCCTTCAGGATGAAAATTGTAGTATTTACACACTGAAAATATATCCTCGACAATAGCCATTGTTTGGCTTTAAAGTATGGTAGCATAATCTTCTCAAAGAATATTTCTGGGGTGGCACCTGTGGCTCATCGAGTAGGGCTCCGGCCCCATGTGCCGATGGTGGCGGGTTCAAACCCGGCCTCGGCCGAACTACAGAACAGAAAAATAGCCGGGCGTTGTGTTGGATGCCTGTAGTCCCAGCTACTCGGGAGGCTGAGGCAAGAGAATTGCCTAAGCCCAAGAGCTGAAGGTTGCTGTGAGCTGTGTGACGCCATGGCACAAGTGAGACTGTCGCTACAAAAAAAAGAATATTTCTGATGTAAAAAGGAATCAGTAGTATACAGGCAATGTTCCACTCTCCCTTAGTAATGTCCTAAGTTTATATACCTTAAATTTCTTCTCAAACTTTTTTTTTTTTTGCAGTTTTTGGCCAGGTCCAGGTTTGAACCTACCATCTCCAATATATGGGGCTGGCACCCTACTCCTTGAGCCACAGGTGCTGCTCTTTTTTTTTTTTTTTAGCAGTTTTTGGCTGGGGCTGGATTTGAACCCGCTACCTCTGGCATATGGGGCCAGCGCCCTACTCCTTTGAGCCACAGGTGCTGCCCCCCTCCCCTTTTTTGTGACAGACTGTTGCCTTGGGTAGAGTGCTGTGTCACTATAGCTCACAGCAACCTCAAACTCTTGGATTCAAGTGATTCTCTTGCCTCAGTCTCCCGAGTAGCTGGAACTATAGGCACCTGCCACAATACCCAGATAATTTTTCTATTTTTAGTAGAGATAAGTCTTAGTCTTGCTCTGACTGTCTTGAACACTGAAACTCAAGCTATCCTCCTGCCTTAGCCTCTCAAAGTGCTAGGATTATAGGAGTGAGCCATGGTGCTGGGCCTCCTCTCAAACTACTGAAAAAAAAAAAAATAGAAAACAAATGGTGGTAGTGAACCAGATATAAAAAACTTCCAACGAAGATCTTTAGAAATAACTTTAAAAAGAGAACTTGGTAAATATGGGTTTCTGGGCTTATTTTTCCTTGACCTATCAAAATTCTCAGAAGCTTCAGAAGATGTGGTCTTCCAGAGTATCAACATGTTTTATTTGCTGATTTCACACTAATCTTATTTGTTTCATATTCTTTCTTTTTTTTTTTTTTTAATTTGGAACTAAAAAAAGGATTATGTTTGAGGGAAAGGGGATGCAAACAATGTAAAAAAAGAAAAAGCTCATTAGGTATTTAATCAGCTTTTTCTTCTCTGCTTGACAAATGGGAGTTGGATTTTATTTGTATATATTTTAAGGATCCTGAGCTGCTCGTGAAATCCTCATACAGGGAGAAGCTGTGGAGCAGATGTTTGAAGCAATCCTTTAGAGAACACTTTTCAGGGCAGAGGAATTCCTCGGTTCTGCCTACTTCTTTCCCTTCTGCTTCACGTGTACTACAAAACAGTCACTGCACGAGATGGTGAGGGCTGCAATTAGAGAAAAGCCCTCTTTACCATCTCGGCACTGGCCCAGGTCCTTCATTATTTTGTTTAAGGCCAGAGGGTCATTTTGATTTTCCAAAACTCCAGGAACTCCTTCTCTGGGAGCACTCTGAGGTCCCCCTTTGTTAAGTTGCCTTTATCCCTGGCAAATTTGTGAAACGTGAATGTCATGGTTTCCATGGCGCTCTCCATCTGAGATGGCATTTTGGTGAGGTCTACTGAAGTCTGGGCTGACAGGAGCGGTGGACGCTAGCTAGCTGGGGCATTGGGCTTTTGTGATATTCTGTTGGCTACTTTACTAATATAAATTTAATCTTTATAAATAAAAAAATATGTTTTCATAACAGCAAATCTATGTCCATTACTATAAAGTTTGCTTTCAAGAAGAGTTGATGTCCCATCATGATTAAAGTATCTGCTTCCAAAGTAACTTCATTTGCAAAATGTCAGTAAAGTTCATTGGTCTATTAATATTCAAGCCACTCTGTCATGTAAATACAGTTAGACGGTGAAATCTCACCACCTTCATGGCAGTCATCAAACACCTTAAAAAAAAAAGAAACAGTTTATATTCAAAATAAAGTTTTAAAATATCCAAGACCCATCCACCCACTTGAAGCAATATTAAAAACAATAAAAATTTCAACCAGAAAGGAAAGAGGACTGTATTATAACGGGTCTCTCTATATGATCATGAAGTTAGTCAAAGACAGGCCTTTTATGATGGCACTGAGATGACCATGTCCAACTGCGCACCAGGCAAAAGGCTGATAGCAGGGAATATAGGAACACAGGAAGGGAAAGCTATACATACGAATGAATTAACTTTTACTAATTGAACATTTCATGTTTAGCTACTTTCCTTTTTGTGAAGGGTGCTACAGAGAATTCCCAACAAGTTAGCCTTTTATCTAGGAATTGAAATCAGGGCATGGAGCCCTTAGGCTTAAAGACTTAAAGCACAGACTGGCAGCCCAAAAATATAAATGCTGTGAGGACTGGGACAGTGTCTCCTGCTCCCTGTTGTGTCCCCAGCACTACCGCACAGAGTTGGTTGGTTCTCACACCCTATCTGGGGAGAGATGACTGCAGAGTGCTGGGGAACGATACAGGGGAGAGATGTGATCTCTGGGTTTGAATCCTGGTGGGTTTTTTTAAGCTACATGCTCTCAGGTCTTCCTAAATTCCCTCATTCCTAAGAGGAAATACCACTATTAGCTTCAAGGACAAAGGAGGATTAAACAAAACCATCTATGAAAATTATCATTGACACACCTGGCCCATGGGAGTTCTCAGAAAATTTCATTTGCGTCCCTCATTACAAAGTATCCATTTCAGGGACAAGTCAAAAATGCAAATGTCTTTAACTTGGTTGTTCCAAGAAAGGATGTAAGGCAATGACATTTAATGAACAGGTTATGTGGAAATTTGAGCAGCTCTTATCAACCCTAAGAATTTGAGAAAACACTAGGGTGTGCTTGCTCTGTTTTCTTTGTGTGGCATTTGCAACTGGCAGTCGCATGTAAAGTGAAGGAACTTTAACTCACCGGGCAGAGACCACAGGGTGCTCGGACCAAACCCGTGGGTGGAATGATTGGACTGACTGCCCTGTATAGCTTCATGTGTCCGTCTACACTGCCAACTGTGCCTTCTTTTGCAGCGATGATAGTCATCTCCACTTTCCCATCATAAATGAGTGTATTTAGGATGGTTTCAATATCCTCCATGGACAACTCTACCTAAAAAAGGGATATGTTAGAAAGGACACAAAAAAGACAAGATGACATCCATTTAGAGGGTGTTATAAACAGGAAAGGGTCATAAATCTGAGGTGAAATGGGAAAAGCATTCTGCTAGAAAGGAGTGAATGACAACGTCATGTTACGGACAGACTCTCATGCTGAGTTCAACACTTTCTGATGTCCTCAAATCCTACATCAAATCTAGAAGTCTTACAATGTAATGGTAGAAATTCATAAAACGCTCGTGGAGAAAGGTACTTCAGACAGCAAATAGTCCCGTTTCCTAGTTCTTTACAAATGAGAAATCTGGGGCCCAGGAAATGAGAATGACTTGTCCAAGTGGCTACTTTGACTAATTCATTATGAAAAGCATCGGTGTCCTTTTGTACAGGTCTTCAAAAGAATGTACTAATAACACCACTTACATCTCCCTAAGTTAAGAAAAAACTTAATTTGTAAGTTAATTGCACATATGCTAAAACATCCCTGAGAAAGCCAAGAACTTGTCAGAACAGACTTTTGACTTTGGGAAGTACAGTGCCCTGCCAGGCCTACACTCTGCTGCTCCGTGTCCCAAGCTCACGAACAGTTCAGAGACAGCCTGATGGCAGTGACTGCCTTTTCCTGTGTACAGAACAGTATTTTCCCAAAGTGGTTCTGCAGACTGTTCATAGCTATCACCTGAAAAAAATACAAGGATCAAATACATGTTTGAAATATATAAACTATATTCATATGATGCATAGGTTTTAAATAGATGGAAATTATGTAAAAAGGTTATAAAACTGAGTTCTGACCTTACTGATCCCTAGTTCACAGATATATTTCCACACTTCATGTGATGAAGCAAATGAACTATTTCTTTGTATTACTGGATTCTGTTTGCTTTCTCGTGCTGTTTCTGCCTGTAAGGATTGAAACATAAGAAATCTAAGCAAGAATACTGGTGAATGTTTTCTGAATATAATTTATACTGAGTCGAACCAATAGCAAAAGATCTTTTGAAGTATAAGTATCCACTTTCAAATTTTAAATTCCTATAAAATATGATATACAAGATTAAAATCCTTTATAAAGAAACTTTCAAAGAAGATTTACAGTGATGTTTCCACAATTATGCCTCACCTTGGTTTGTAGGAATTTAAAACACTGCTGGTTAAGCACCTCCACAAACTCAGATTCAAAATCTTGGTCACTGTACCAGGCCCCCCCAGTCACAGAACGGTCTGGCTGCATGTTGTACAGCATGTACACCTTCTTTTTGGAGGCCTAAGAAAGAATGTACAGTTTATGTGCTCATGACAGTTTCTGAAAACTAAATTAAGAAAAAAACACTTTATATTTTAGAATGGATTTTGATATACAGAATTATTGCAGAGATAGCGAAGAAAGTTCCCATATACTCCATGCCCAACTTCCCCTATTATTTATATCTAGCATTAGCACATTACACTTGTCACAATTAATGAACCAATGAACCATCATTATTAACTGAACACCACACTTTACTCAGATTTCATCAGTTTTTCCCCTATGTACTTTTCTTTTTTTTTGAGACAGAGCCTCAAGCTGTCACCCTGGGTAGAGTGCTGTGGCATCACAGCTCACAGCAACCTCCAATTCCTGGGTTCAATCGAGTCTCTTGCCTCTGCCTCCCAAGTAGCTGGGGCTATAGGCACCCACCACAACGCCCGGGCATTTTTTGGTTGCAGCTGTCATTGTTGTTTGGCGGGCCCGGGCTGGATTTGAACCCGCCAGCTCAGGTGTACGTAGCTGGCGCCTTAGCCCATTGAGCCACAGGAGCCGAGCCCCCAATGTACTTTTCTTTTCCTTTTTTTCTCCTTTGAGACACAGAGTCTCACTTTGTCACCCTCGGTAGAGTGCTGTGGCATCATAGCTCTCAGCAACCTCAAACTCTTAGGCAGCGATTCTCCTGCCTCAACTTCCCGAGTAGCTAGGACTATAGGTGCCCACCACAATACCCAGGTATTTCTAGAGACAGGGTCTCGCTCTGGCTCAGGCTGGTCTCCAACTCCTGAGCTCAAGCGATCCACCCTCCTTGGACTCCCACAGTGCTAGGATTACAGGCATGAGCCACCGTGCCTGGCCTCAAACACTTATCTCTCTCACTACATACTCATGAATATTTTATTTCATACTTTGATTTACAAAGCTTCATGTTTGGAACCATTCTAGGCCCTGCCCTCTTTAATTGGCTGGTTCTGTGTCCTTTATAATAAAACCATATGGAAAGAATAGTACTTTCTTGAATTCTGTGAGTTACTCTAGCAAATTATTGAACCTGAGAGGGTCGTGGGAATCCACAAATTTGTAGCCAGTTGCACAAAGTGTGGGTAGCCTGTGGACTACTGAACGTGTGACTGGTGTCTAAAGTGAAGACCGTCTTAGGGAAGACTATGCTTTCAACCTGTGAAATCTGGGACTTAACTCCAGTAGTCAGAACCGCTTTGCAGCTAGCACCCCTAATCCATCTACATAAATGTTCAAGACTACAGTACTATGTACTACACATAGTGGTATCAGAATGATTAACCAGGAGCCTCATGGCAAATAACTCAGCCAGTACAAATACATCAAATATGGTGCTTATGTACATTTCCTGCCACCTTTATCTTACAGACACTACTTATTTCCATAGTTACTCAGGTTAGCACCTTATTCCTCTACCTTTTTCAGCGATGTTGTTTCCTACATTTGTGATACATTGAGTTTCTGTTGTCATATTCTGTGTTTCACCCTAGGATTCCTCCTACCTCCTAAATGACTTTAAAAATTTGTACAAGTAATCAAAAATTTGTACAGCACATTCCTGTAGTCCCAGCTACTCAGGAGGCTAGGGCAAAAGGATTGCTTAAGGCCAAGTGTTTGAATCTAGCCCGGGCAAAAGAGCAAGACCTAGACTCTAAAGAAGAGAAAAAACAAAAGTGGAAAAAACCAGATTACTCTTTGTGCAACCCAACTCTATGGGTTTTGACACATGCTTAGATGTCTGTGTCATGGAGAACAGTTTCACTACCCTAAAAATATCTCCTGTGCTTCACCCATTCAACTTTCTCTACCATCCCAGCCCCAACCCCTGATCTTTTTACTGTCTCTATAGTTTTGCCTTTTCCAGGATGTCATATAGTTGGAATCATACAGTCTTTTCAGGTTGGCTTCTTACACTTAGTAATATGTACTTAAGGTTCATCTACATTTTTTCATGATAACTCATTTCTTTTTTGGCCGGGGCCAGGCTTGAACCCACCACCTCTGGTATATGGAGCTGCCCTGATAGCTCATTTCTTTTTATTACTGAATAATATTTAAGTTAGTTTATCCATTCACTTATCGAAAGGCACCTTGGTAGCTTCCAGTTTTTAGCAATTATGTACAAAACAGCTATAAACATTTACCTAGAATATTTTGTGTATACATAAGTTTTGAAATCAGTTGAGTAAATAATTAGAAGCATGATCACTAAATGATGTGGCAAGACTTTGTTTAGTTCAAAAACTGCACAACTGTTTTACCAAGTGATTGTGCCATTTTGCATTATCATCAGCAATGAACGTGTACTCCTGTTGGTCTTTGTCTTACCAGACACAAGTTATTATCAACGTATTATCACGTTTGGATTTTAGCCATTCTAATAGGTGTGCAGAGGTATCTCACTACACTGAAACAATTTTTGTCTTTTTTTGAGACAGAGTCTTACTCTGTTGTCCTGCCTAGAATGCAGTGACATCATCATAGTCCACTGCGATCTCAAACGCCTGGGCTCAAGTGATCTTCCTGCCTCAGCTTCTTGAGTAGCTGGGACTACAGGCAGCTCCCAGGTTATAAATGAGATAAATTCTGTGGGTTTGTTCTTAAGTTGAATTTGTATGTAAGTTGGAACAGGTATATTTACCTATTACCTATAATAGCTCCTGTTCATAAATGTGAGATGTGTGTCAGTTGGATGTTTATAACTCAGGCACTGGCTGTACAGGCGTGTGCCACCATTCCTGGCCCATTTTTCTTTTTTTTGGAGACAGAGTCTCGCTTTGTTGCCCTGGGTAGAGTATTGTGGTGTCAAACCTCACAGGAACCTTGAACTCTTGTGCCTAAGCAAGCCTCTTGCCTTCCAAGTAGCCTGGACTATAAGTGCCACCACAATGCCCAGCTACTTTTTCTATTTTTTTTTTTTTAAGTAAAGACAGAGTCTTGCTATTGCTCAGGCTGGTTTTGAACTCCTGAGCGCAAGCAATTCATTGACCTTGGCCTCCCAGAGTGTTAGGATTATAGGCGTGAGCCACCGTGTCCCACTAATCTTTCTATTTGTGGTAGAGATGGGATCTTGCTCTTGCTCAGGCTGGTCTTCAACTTCTAACCTTGAGCAATCCTCTGCTGCAGGCTCCCACACTGCTAGCATTATAGGCCCAAATTGTTATTTTAACTGGCAATTCTCTACTAATAAATGATGTTAAGCATCTTTCCTTACACTTATCTGCCTCTTATTGTGTATCTTCTTTGGTGAGGTATTGGTTCAGTTCTTTTGTTTATTTTTAACTGAATTGTTTATTTATTGCCGAATTTTAAGAGTTCTTCATATACTTTGAGAACAAATTCATCAGATATATGATTTGCAAATATCTTCTAGTATGTAGCTTGTCTAAGTTGTCTTTTCATTCTTTTTTTTTTTTTTTTTTCCTTTAGGGACAGAGTCTCACTTTACCGCCCTCGGTAGCGTGCTGTGGTAGCATAGCTCACAGCAACCTCAAACTCTTGGGCTTAAGCAGTGCTCTTGCCTCAGCCTCCCAAGTAGCTGGGACAATAGGTGCCCGTCACAATGCCTGGCTATTTTATTTATTTATTTGCTATTGTTGTTTTAGCTGGCCTGGGCTGGGTTTGAACCCACTGGCCTCGGTCTATGTGGTCAGTGCCCTAGTTACTGACCTATGGGTGCCGCCATGAAAATGTTTTCTTTTTTTGGTAGAGATAAGGTCTGCTCTGTCACCTAGGTTACAGTGCAGTGGTGCCATCATAGCTCACTACAACTTGGAACTCTTTGGGTCGGGCCATCCTTCCAGCAGCCTCTGAGTGGCTGGAACTATAGGTGCATGCCACTGTACCTGGCTAATTTTAATTTTTTTTTTTAATAGATGGGGTCTTGCTATGTTGCCCAGTTGTCTCAAATTCCTGGCTTCAAGCAGTCCTTCAACCTCAGACTCCCAAAGCACTGAGATTACAAATGTGAGCCACTATGCCCAGCCCAAGCAAACTTCATTCTAGGGAAACTGTAGCTGCTCTGACATCTGTACCAGAGAAGTCAGTGGCAGATGTCCCTGATGTAGCCAGCTCTGGAGCATGAAGCCCCAGGATATGGTAGGAGTGGGATGCAAAGAGAAGGAAGAAAAACACCAGTGTATTGAAAAGTAGCTCCACCAGGGCAAGGATCTCCCTGTACATCAATGCGTACCAAGCACCCAGACCAGTGTGGCATACAGCAAATATTCAAGTGATATTTATTTAATTTGTAAGCTAATATGCTGGGGTAAAGTAAATTTTAATAGAAACTCTGTAGTTGACCACCTCCCCACACTGACTACCTCCTTAAGTTGACTTAATTTTCATATACCAGACAAGTACTCAATGAAAGTTCTTTATATTGACCACCTCCCTATGTTGACCAGTTTGTTACAGTTGGTGGTCAAGTTACAGAGGTTCTACTATACTTTACATACCACAAAATCTAGGGAAAATGTTCATGACTTCAAAAATTGTTCACTGAAGAGGGCAAAGTAGGTTTAGACTTTTTTTTTTTTTTTTGAGACAGAGCCTCAAACTGTCACCCTGGATAGAGTGCCGTGGCATCACAGCTCACAGCAACCTCCAATTCTTGGACTCAAGCAAGTCTCCTGCCTCCGCCTCCCAAGTAGCTGGGACTACAGGCGCCCGCCACAATGCCTGGCCATTTTTTGGTTACAGCCCTCATTGTTGTTTGGCGGCCTCAGGCTGGATTCGAACCCGCCAGCTCAGGTGTACGTGGCTGGTGCCTTAGCCCATTGAGCCACAGGCGCCGAGCCAGTTTTAGACTTTTGAATGGGGAAGACATCAAGAGTTAACTAGGTAGCAGCAAATCTAAGCAGTGTCTCCAAACCATTCCAATACCAGTTAATTTTTTAAAAGTCCATTTTATTGAGACAGAGCCTCAAGCTGTCACCCTGGATAGAGTGCTGTGGCATCACAGCTCACAGCAACCTCCAATTCCTGGGCTCAAACGATTTCCCTGCCTCCGCCTCCCAAGTAGCTGGGACTACAGGCACCCGCCACAACACCCTGGCTATTTTTTTGGTTGCAGCCATCATTGTTTGGCGGGCCTGGGCTGGATTTGAACCTGCCAACTCAGGTGTATGTGGCTGGTGCCTTAGCCGCTTGAGCCACAGGTGCCGAGCCTAAAAGTCCAATTTAACCAGTTATTTTTGAGACAGTTTTATTCTGTTGTCCTGGCAGAGTACAGCGGTGTCATCATAGCTCAGTGCAACTCAAACTCCTGGGCTGAACCAATCCTCCTTGTTCAGCCTCCTAAGAAGCTGGGACTATAGGCATGCACCACCACACCTGG
Source organism: Arctocebus calabarensis (assembly GCA_963573935.1). Classification (NCBI taxonomy): domain Eukaryota; kingdom Metazoa; phylum Chordata; class Mammalia; order Primates; family Lorisidae; genus Arctocebus; species Arctocebus calabarensis. The sequence continues at coordinate 12,847 of CAUYON010045252.1, forward strand.
CTAATTTTTCTATTTTTAGTAAAGATGGTCTCCTTTTTTCTCAGCCAGGTCTGAAAACTCTGAGCTCAACCGATCCTCCCACCTTGACCTCCCAGAGTGTTAGGATTACAGGTGTGAGCCATAGTGCCCAATCTTGACCAGTTGTTTTATTGGTTTTGTTTTGTAGAGACAAAGTCTCACTTTATTGCCCTGGGTAGAATGCCGTGGCATCACACTGCTCAGAACAACCTCCAACTCCTGGGCTTAGGCGATTCTCTTGCCTCAGCCTCCCAAGCAGCTGGGACTACAGGTACTCGCCACAACCCCTGGCTATTTTTTTGTTGCAGTTTGGCCGGGGCTGGTTTTGAACCCTCTACACTCAGTATATGGAGCCAGCACCTTACCCACTGAGCCACACGTGCTGCCCTTGACCAGTTGTTTTAAATTACAACATAGCTTCAAGAATAAAACTTGAAATTGGAAACTGAAGCAACATATCTAAGTGAATATTTGAGGAAAGAACTACTCACTGCTACAGACTTAACAGCTTTAATGAGCTTTTTACTTTCCAAGTTCTTCAGAATTTTGTTGATTTCTGTTAATGGCAAGTTACTTTTGTATCGGATATCTCTGCTCCATATGCCTATGAGAAAGTAAATTAAGTTAACTACGGTGTTCCTGGATTTTTGTTTCTATTCTTATAGTTTACATCTCATTCCAAAAAGGTTAAGAACCTTGGCTAAAGTAGCAAAAGTATGCAAAACAAGTAAGTTACATGCTTTATACTTTCACTGAAAATTTCTTAGAATCCCAGTATGGTGTGTGTGTGTGTATATGTATATATATATAAATTATATATATGTATTTATATATAATTTTTTTTTATATTAAAAAAATATAAAAAAAGTTTTAGACTTTTGAATGGGGAAGACATCAAGAGTTAACTAGGTAGCAGCAAATCTAAGCAGCGTCTCCAAACCATTCCAATACCAGTTAATTTTTTAAAAGTCCATTTTTTTTTTTTTTTGAGACAGAGCCTCAAGCTGTCACCCTGGATAGAATGCCGTGGCATTACAGCTCACAACAACCTCCAGTTCCCGGGCTAGAGCAAGTCTCTTGCCTCTCCCTCCCAAGTAGCTGGGACTATAGGCGCCCGCCACAACGCCCGGCCATTTTTTGGTTGCAGCCGTCATTGTTGTTTGGCTGGTCCCGGGGCTGGATTCGAACCCGCCAGCTCAGGTGTACGTGCCTGGCGCCTTAGCCCAT
>CAUYON010045256.1:0-17747 GCA_963573935.1 Arctocebus calabarensis
TTTTTTTTTTTTGTAGAGACAGAGTATCACTTTATCGCCCTGGGTAGAGTGCCGTGGCGTCACACTGCTCACAGCAACCTCCAGCTCTTGGGCTTAAGCGATTCTCTTGCCTCAGCCTCCCGAGTAGCTGGGACTACAGGCGCCCGCCAGTGAATGACTCTTCATAGCTAAGAAAGTCTTCTATTAAGACCCGAAGGAAGCATGAAACCTTCATTGAGGCAAAAGTATTGTATTGATTCATAGTATTGATTCATCAGAGTGATTGAATAATAAATACTAGATTCAATCTAGTATTGATTTATTCAAAGCAATTGAATAATATATACTTTTCCTTTTGAAGTAAAGTTCTGTTAGGTTGAAGCCTAATTCATGCTGCTGATGAGTTATGGTTCTCCTTCAAGGAGGCAGTTGTTTGTACTTTGAACCATTATGTGGGTTCTAAGCATCCTACAACTTTGACCATATATTCTTTCTACAATTTCTACACACTGAATGGCTTCCCTGTTTTCATAAGTACATGAGCTGCTTTATAAGTTGCTTCAATGGCATTATTTCCAGGAATAATTATCATTGCTTTTATTGTCATCTTTGAATTTCTTCAATGCAGACTTTCATGCCCCTCCCTCTAAAATATCTGAGGTCCTTATGAATGTTAAAATGCTCATAAACATTGAATTTCTTTGATGTTGATATTGCAGCATCACAAAGCAAGAAAATCATCTTCTCTTTCACAGAAACAAACTAATATTGCAATTCCCAATCCTCATTTTAAAAAAAAATCTTATTTTCTTCTTTTAGCGTTCTCTTGGTCTTTGACATGATGGACTGTTAAGTAGACAGAATTAAAAAAATACTGTCTAGCTGTGAACCTGTTCACAGATTTCACTTCAGACAGAAACATAGTGCACCGTTGTTAAAAGCTGATTAAAAGACTAGTGTACTCAACTCCTGTAAACTCTTGCCATCCAGCCTTGTGCAGTAGTGGCACCAATCAGGAGGGGAAAATTAGAGCCAAATCTTGCGCTTAGCAACCCTGATGGTTTACTAACATTCTAATTGTGCGCATCAATCTGGGAGTATTATTTCGCTAAAACTTATTTTATTCTTTGGTATTTTAAATATGTTCATTTTGAAAGTAAAACAGAAACAAAAATGATGAACAAATATATTAATAAAAATAAAAGGATCTATCCTGTAAAATTTGGATTTAGTTAGAAGGCTGCACTTGAGACCACAAGCTCCTGGCTCGGCGCCTGTGGCTCAACGGGCTAAGGCGCCAGCCACATACACCTAAGCTGGCGGGTTCGAATCCAGCCCGGGCCCTCCAATCAACAATGATGGCTGCAACCAAAAAATGTCCGGATGTTGTGGTGGGCACCTGTAGTCCCAGCTACTTGGAAGGCAGAGGCAGGAGACTCGCTTGAGCCCAGGAATTGGAGGTTGCTGTGAGCTATGATGCTACAGCACTCTATCCAGGGTGACAGCTTGAGGCTCTGTCTCAAAAAAAAAAAAAAAAGACCACAAGCTCCTTATATAGCCTGTTGCTCCGACCACCACCCATTAGTCAATCACTCATTGATCAATCACCCTTATGCAGCCCATGACTGTATTTCTGAAGACTTTTCAAAAAGATAAACTATTTAAATCTTTTCAGAGATTTGTAAAAGTATTTAAATCAATTCTAAGGTTACATGTATTAAGACCATTAGAACAAGTTTAATTGTGGTCTACTTAAATAAAATAATAGGAAGAAATATTTTTCTGTATTGGGGGGGATTACTCCGTTTGCCTTATTTTGTTCATCCTTATTTGTACTGCTAGCTAAATAATTTTATAAATTCCACATGAGCCTGTGATGAAAACACATGTGAATTCAGGGAGTGTCCAGAAAGCTAATGAGCACAGCTGTGTATTGGGTCTTTATTTTGGAAGTAAACTGAAAAGATTTCTTTTTTTTGGAGAGGCCATCGTTATGTTTTCAAGATTTTTGTCCACTGCACATTGCATACTTCTTTTTATCTTTTTCTTATTGCGAAACAACAGATTCATGTGGAAAACTTAAGAAGTAGGAAGGCAAAAAGAAATGAACAAAAATTAAGCCAGGCACAGTGCCTTGTGCCTAGAATCCCAGCACTTTTGAAGGCTGAGCCAGAGGATCCTTTGAGGCCAGGAGTTCCAAACCAGTCTGGCTAACATAGCAAGGCCCCCATCTCTGTAAAAGAAAATGAAGAAATTAGCCAGGAATAGTAGCATGCACCTATAGTCCTGGCTAATCAGGAGACTGAGGCAGGAAGATCTCTTCAACCCAGGAGTTTGTAGCTGCAGTGAGCTATGATCATGCCACTGTACTCCAGCCTAGGCAACAGAGCAAGATCTTGTCTTTTTTTTCCCCATTAAAACAAATTCTTATTATAGAAATTTTTAAACGTATTCAGAAGTAGAGAGAATGGTATAATAAACCCACACATTCATCCACCCACCTTCGATGATTATGAACATATGGCCGGTCTTGTTTCATTTATAAATTGACCTATCTTCTCCTCCCAAATTATTTTAAGTTAATCCCAGTTACTATATACTATAATTTTATGCCTAAATATTTATCTGTTTTTTTAATCTCAGATTAGCATGAGGGTACAAATGATGAGGATACATTGTTTGCGTTTCTTAGGTAAAGTTCAAGGTGTAGTTGAGCCCTTCACCCAGAGGGTGTGCTGTAGACCCTCACATTGTGTACCTCAGGTGAGAGTTTACCAGTCATCCTCCCCTTTCTACATTCCCTCCTCCCTTTACCTTTTTTCCTTCTTCCTCCTCCCCTCATTTGAATTCATTTGTATTTTTCTCTCACGTGGGCATTTTGTTGTTCATCTGTTGGTTTCATATTAGTGCAGAGTACCCTGGATACTTGCTTTTCCATTCTGTGCCACTTTACTAAGAAGAAAGTGCTTCAACTCCATCCAGGTAAATAGAAAAGTTGTAAAGTCTGCACAAGATCTTGTCTCTTAAAAAAAAATTGCCCACAAACAAACTGCCGAGAAATAACCACTGTTAAAAATATTTTGGGGGTGGGCAGCACCTGTGGCTCAATGGACTAGGGTGCTGGCCCCAAATGCTGGTGCTGGTGGGTTCAAACCCAGCCCTAGCCAAAAACTGCAAAAAAAAAAAAAAAAAAAAATTTGGTGATACTAGAAGCCTTTATTGATCCATACATATACATCTACCCTCCCCCCAATTATCACATATCTTTTTAAATCAAAGTGAAATCATACTATATGTAACACTTATTTTTACTTAATATTATCTTCCCATAATCACTAAGTATTCAGTTATAAAATTATTTTTAATAGATGCATATTATTGTGTGGTATGGATTTTTATGATTTATTGAACCAAGCCACTTTTGAAAGTCTTTTTTTTACTAATACTTTTATAAATAAACTACAATCAGCTTCCTGATAGCTAAATTTTGGTGCACATCCATTATTATTTATTTAGGATTAATGTGTAGAAATGAAATTGTTAAGTTACAGGGCATGTGGATTTTTAGGGCTTTTAATTTATATTGCCAACTTGTCCTTCAGTGCATTGAATTGGTCTTTAAGATGAAAAATCACTAATAAGTAGCAAATGTTAAAAGTAACCAGCATTAGAAATGCTCTTTGACCATATGACACAGAATTCTTTATACCCTGGCTCCAACAATCCCACTTCTGGGTATGTATCCCAAAAAATTGAAATCGGTATGTCGACGAGTTATCTGTACTCTCATGTTCTTTGCAGTATTATTCTCAAAATAGCCAAGACAGTGAAACAGCCTAAGTGTCTATAAACAGAATGAATGGATAAAGAAAATGTAGTATATGCCCCGGATACTATTCAGCCTCAAAAAAGAAGGAAGCCATGTCATTTGCAACAACATGGATAACCTAAAGGACATTAGGCTAAGTGAAATAAGCTGGACACAGAAAGAGAACTCCTGTATGATCTCACTTATATGTGGAGTATTAAAAAGGTAAATTTATAGAAGCAGAGAATGGCGGTGGGGAGATGGTCAGAGGGTACACAGTTTCAGTTAGAGAGGGAGTCAGCTTAGGAGCGCTGTCTGTTGTACAGACTGGTGCCCATGACTAATAACGTATATGTGAAAATTGTTGAGAGAAGATCCTTCTCTAACAACAAAAAATAAGCATATAGTATGGTGGCATGAGCCCAGAGTCCCAGCTCTCATGGGGTTGAGGCAGGAAGATCCCATGAGCCCAGAGGGTCAATTCCAACCTGGGCAACATAGTGATACCTTGTCTCTATTTTAAAAAAAAAAAAGGTGGCACCTATGGCTCAAAGGAGAAAGGTGCCAGCCCCATATACCAGAGGTGGCAGGTTCACTTCATGGTTTTTTTTTTTTTTTTTGCAGTTTTTGGCCGGGGCTGGGTTTGAACCCACCACCTCCAGCATATGGGGCCAGCGCTCTACTCCTTTGAGCTACAGGTGCCGCCCCAAGGTGGCAGGTTCAAACCCACAAACAAACTGCCCAAAAACTGCAAAAAAAAAAAGAAAGAAAGAAAAAGAAAAGTATGTGAATTGATAGATATGTTAATTAGCTTGTTTTAACCATTTCACAATGTGTATGTCTATTGAAACATCACATTGTACACTGTTCAATATATTTGTCAACTATACCTTAATATAGATAAATAAAAATCTGAGAGGGGCGGTGCCTGTGGCTCAAAGGAATAGGGCACTGGCCCCATATGCCAGAGCTGGCGGGTTCAAAAACCCAGCCCTGGCCAAAAACTGCAAAAAAAATAAAAAAGAAAAAATTGAGAAGTAAAAAAGTAAAACATAATTCTATATACCTTGACTAGAAATGGGATCGTCAATTCACGTTATTATAATAGCTGTAATAATAGCCAGCATTTACTTGAACACTTTCCCAGTGCACCAGGAACTTTTCTAAACCTTTACATTTAATCCTCAAAATCATTCTATGAGGAAGGTGCTAGCATTACCATTACTGTTATCATTACCCCTATTATTTTAAACCAGAGGAAACAGAAGCACAAAGAGATGCTGAAAGTTACTCAGCTTATCTGTTGCAGATCAAGGAGGCTCTCTGGCACCGAGGACCACTGTTCATCACCAGACTCTGCTCAGTCTTTCAGGCTTTAGGTTGTATACTTTCTCGTATTTAGGTTTTAGAAAAATAGGGGGAAAATATATGTAACATGACTATTTTTTAGTATGTGTGCCCAGCCTTAGACAACTAGTTTCAGTTATGTGACACCATTCAACAGTTTACTAGACCTGGCCTCATCAAATTTGCCCAAGGCAATTACATATGAAAGATAAGAAACTCATGCATGTACTTTTTTTTGTCCCAAGGTATGCCTTTCCAGTACTAAATCTAGAAAATCTAGCCACATTACAGGATAGTCATATCTTGGAAAACTACTGTCAATGCCATTTTATACCAGTAAGTTAATAGTCATTGTATCACTAAGCCTTGCAAAGTGGGCATTTTATAAATATTCAGTGAAAGAATGCAGATACTTGGAAAAAGGATCTGTTATAGCTTTACTCTGTGTATTTAAGAAATGCACAGAGACCACCAAATTAAATATAATACTGAAATATGAGAAAATATGGGGAAACACGTGCTGTCCTATGAACATAGCTTATACAGAATTATGTTCTGTTTGGGGTGTTGCAAATTATCAAATAGAGATCCAGGGAAGGTATTGGGATTCTGAGGAATCTTGAATTATGTTAATAACAGGAGACGAGGATTAGTCTCAAAAGAGAAGATGATGGGAGCTGGCATGGGAGCTCATGCCTATAATCTCAGCACTTTGGGAGGCCCTCCTGGCAAGCAGGATCACTTGAGGCCAAGAGTTCAAGACCAGCCTAAGCAATAGAGCAAGACTTTGTTCTCAAAAAAAAAAGAGAGAGAGAACAAGAAAGAAAGAGAAAATGGTCTTAAAACACTAAAAAATGAACTTGCATATGTGTGTATTTTAATGCCTAGTTTTATTGAATTCTTATAAAACTTCTTTAATAGAACCTCCTTTGGGGTTAGAATATACATCAGGCGCAATTACACTGGTATATTTTAAAGTTACAAGTGGTTTAAACAAGATATAAGGTTATTCCTCTCCAATGTAAAGTCCAAGCTGGTGTGATAGCTCTGCCCTGTCAAGTTGTCAAGGGCCTGGACTCTTTTTATCTTGTTGATCTCAGGGTATTGTTCTCATCCACAGGGACTAACTTGGCTCACCCCACACCCGAATTTCAGCTTTGGGGAAAGAGAAAAGGGGAAGAGGAGATCCCCTCTGCTCACAATCCATTGACCAGAATTTAAGCACAAAGCCACATCTACCTGCAAGGAAGGTTGAGAAATGTAGCCTTTGCTGAATGTCCATGTGCCTAGCAAAAAATTTAGTGATGATAAAAGGAAGGGAGAACAGGGGACAATTCGCCTCTGTCACACTTCTCTTTTAGACATGAGTATAGCAGTCCTTTTTTGTTTTTTAAGAGACAAAATCTCACCTTGTCACCCTCAGTAGAGTACCATGGCGTCACAGCTCACAGCAACCTCCTGGGCTTAGGCAGTTCTCTTGCCTCAGCCTCCCGAGTAGCTGGGTCTACAGGCGCCAGCCACAACGCCCGACTATTTTTGTTGTTGTTGTTGCAGTTTGGCCGGGGCAGGGTTTGAACTCACCACCCTCAGTATACGGGGCCAGCACCCTACTCCCTGAGCCACAGGCACCACCCCAAGTACAGCAGTCTTTAGAAAATAATTTGTTCAAGGTCACACATCAATTAATGAAAGATAATTGAAAGACTGTTTTATAAAGAGGGAATAAATAGACTTATACTGGGTACATTAGAGGGGAGAACTAGGACCAGTAGAGAGATGTTAAAGATGTTTCTATTCAATATAATATTAGAACTAATAACTTATAACATTTAGAAGAGTAGTGAACAGGCTCTGTCAATACCAGCGATTGAATGAGCTGGTCCATTTGTCAAGAATATTATTCTTCAGTAGGAGGAAAGGTGACCTAGAAGATTCCTAAGGCTGTTTCTAACTCCAGGATTCTGTGCTTAAGCTTTCAGTTTTACCTTCTGCTAACCTTTTCCTAAACTTTTCATTGTAGCTGGACCGGTTACTTAGACACGTATTAGCCAGATGTGCCTGGGTTTCTGCCTCCTTCATACTCTCCTTTTCCCACCTCTTCTTCACTCTTTCAGTCAATCCAAATTGCAACTGTTCTTTAAGACCTAGATCAAATGTCTCATAAGTTTTAAACCCACACCTGTCCCAACTTGCAATCCACCCACAACTTCTCCCCAACTTAGTCTACATACTGTGTCCTTAATAAATGTTGATTATTGTTGAATGAGTGAAAACTTTCCTCACCATCCCACGATGATTTCACCTCTCAATGAATTCTTACCATTCTTGTTTGTACCAGGCATTTCATACCAAATTTGTTCTTTTAATTACCTTCATGAAAAATGACCACCCAGTGTAAAGTTTATAGTAATGAAAATAAATACAGGAAAAATGTAATGGAGAAAGTTTTTAGCTGAGAATGTAAATGGTAGTCACAGAAGTGTCTTAGAAGGGAACTCCATAGCAAGGTTTTTAAAAACGTCTAGCTGGGGGAAGATGCCTGTGGCTCAGTGAGTAGGGTGCCAGCCCCATATACCGGAGGTGGCAGGTTCAAACCTGGCCCTGGCCAAAAAATGCAAAAAAATAAAAATAATAAAAAGTCTAGCTGAAGGAGAAATAATGATAGAAGGAATAGTACTGTACACCGTGGCATGAAACAGCATAATATGTTGAGAGTACTATGAGCAAAGTGCTGCCACTTAAAGAAGTGGAAAGGGAATGGTCAGTTCAAGGACTAGACGGCCAGAAGCAGGGAGTGACTTATACAAAGTTAGCAGGTTGGCTTAGGGCTGGAATTGTAAAGAATTCTCATTCAGTGAGCTGAGCTTTCTCAGTAGCAACCAAGAAAGGGACATGAGAATAATGATAAAAGATCAGAAAAGCTTTCACAAGGAATAGGAGAATAAGTCAATCAAAGACAATTCTAAAAGACTCAACTGAGATTTGAAAACATGAAATTTAGGGACGGTGATATGTACGTTCATGCAGTTTGTTTCAGTAGTGTTAATAGGTTAGGTATGGGAGGAAATGGGCAGTAGGATGGATTCAGGTTTAGAAATGTTTAAGTATGCAGAAAGGCCAAGGAGGCAGGTCCGTGATGAGTGTTGGTGAGAAGGAATTTAAAGAAGCAGTTATGGAATTCAGATTGCATAAAGGAAACAACCAGACTGGAGAGATAAGTAAGGAAAATATAGAATGGTTGAAGCTGAAGGCCTCAGTGATGTCAAAGGGACGTTTGTAGGGAAGGAATGACACTGTGACGGAGGTGGGGTGGGAGGTAGGGCTTGTGCTCGTACAGAGTGGCATAGTAACGCTTGAGATTATTTCAGTAGAGCAGACAAGAAAGTTGGCAAGTAGCTGGGCGTTATGGTGGGCGCCTGTGGTCCCAGCTACTTGGGAGGCTGAGGCAAGAGAATCGCTTAAGCCCAAGAATTCGAGGTTGCTGTGAGCTGTGACGCTACAGCACTCTACCGAGGGCAACATAGTAAGACTGTGTCTCAAAAAAACAAACAAGAAAGTTGGCAAAGGTGTGGGTGTTGGAGAAATGGTATAAGGAATGGTGTGGGGCAAAGAACTCTGAGTCTAGGGTGTTACGTTATTTGTGTGGTATTAAAATAGCCCGTGTGATTGCAGGTGTTGGGGTGAAGAGAGGAAGATTACAAGACAGGTACTTCACAGTGACATTAACCAGAAGGGGAAGAACATGATGTAGCCGGATATCGTGGGCTTTCAAACCTTAAGCTTGACAACTTACATAGGAGAGTGGAGACAGGGAACACAGACAACTCATTTCAAGTATTTTAGTAATAAAGTGGAGAAAATTAGGGTGGCAGCCAGATGGAGATACAGCGTCAAGGGAGGATTTCATCTTACATGCAAGAAGAGACTCATTCATGCCTTAGTGCTGATAGAAGGAAGCAGTGTTATCAATGACTCTCTGTTGCTAAATCCCCTGGATTCTTTTTAGTCAGTATCTTACCTGACCTCTGTGCCACATGTGGTATTGTTGAGCAATTCTTTCTTTAAAACTAACCCCCTTGATTTTGGTGATAACATAATCTCTGCTTCCTCCTCGCTTGGCCTTTGGTCTCCTTTGCCTGGCTCCCTTCTTCTCTACCCTAAATATTTGTGTTCCTCTCCTCCTCCCACTCTCCCTGAATGCCTTCATCCATTCCCGTATCTTCATGACCATTTACATTTATGTTTCCAGCCCTGACCACCTTCTTTGAGTTCTAGGTCTATATAACTAACTGTCCAAGTGAGGGGCTCAAAGGCTCCTCAACCTTAAAAAGTTCACAACTGAATTACCATTTCCCTCATTGCCTACCCCTAGTAGCAAAATGAATGAATGGATAAATAAACAAGGAAATACATTTTTTAAAAACCCACTAAATCGCATGTACACTTTTTCCCAATGAATACCATATCTGTCCACCATTTAATAGAGCCAAGAATACTGTGTATTTTCACGAGTGTGAGAGATTCATTTATCCTTAGTATTGTAACTTAAAGTCACAATTTTATAGGTCTGGTTTATCCTGAGTCTTAAGTTTTGTTTTTGACTCAGTTTCTAAAAGCTGCTTCTTTCTCAAGAACCTATATCTTTTTTTTTTTTTTCATTAATATTGAAAAGGAAGGCTCAGCATCTGTGGCTCAGCGGCTAGGGCGCCAGCCACATACACCATAGCTGGCAGGTTTGAATCCAGCCCAAGCCTGCCAAACAATAATGACGACTACAACCAAAAAAATAGCTAGGTGTTGTGATGGATGCCTGTAGTCCCAGCTACTTGGGAGACTGAGGCAAGAGAATCACTTAAGCCCAAGAGTTGGAGGCTGCTGCGAGCCGTGATGCCACAGCACTCTACCAGGGTGACATAGTGAGACTCTGTCTCAAAAATAAATAAATAAATAAATAAATATTGAAGAGGAAAATTCTCTGTTTATAAATTTGACCATTTATTCTGGTGGGCAAATTTAGGTGAATGTAGAACTAGGTATTTATACCTTGAAAATAATAACACCTTCTAACTTTTTTTTTTTTTTTTTTTAAACAATCTCATGTCACCACCATGGAGTCACAGCTCACAATAGCCTCAAACTCTCAGGCTCAAGAGCTCATCCTCTTGCCTCAGCCTCCCAAGTATCTGGGACTACAGGCACCCACCACAGCGCCCAGCTAATTTTTTTAAGAGACAGGGTCTCGCTCTTGCTCAGGCTGGTCTTGAACTCCTAAGCTCAGGCAATCCACCCGCCTCGGCCTCCCAGAGTGTTAGGGTTTCTGGTGTGAGCCACTGTGCCCGGCCTTTCTAACCCTTACTATTGAGATTAAACTGTAAGCCAAGCACTGTTCTAAACACTGCTTACTAATGGATTAGGTTTTCCAGAATTCCCATGAATGGGTACTGTTCCCAGCCCTGTTTCACTGAGAAGAGGATGGAAATGCAGAGAGGTTAGGGAACATGTCTGCTGTGACAGTTGGCAATACGCAGAGGCAGGTGGCTCAGTGTTGGTTGCTCAGTGGTTAGGATGCTGGCCATATGCACCGGGGCTGGTGGATTTGACCCAGCCCAGGCCTGCCAAGAACAATGACAACTACTGAGGATAACATAGTGAGACTCTTAAAAAAAAAAGGCTCGATTCCTGTAGCTTAGCAGCTAGGGCGCCAGCCACATGCACCAGGGTTGGGGGGTTCGAACCTGGCCCCGGCCTGCCAAGCAACAATGACAGCTGCAACAAAAAAATGACTGGGTTTTGTGGCAGGCGGCTGTAGTTCCAGCTACTCTGGAGGCTGAGGCAAGAGTATCGCGTAAGCCCAAGAGTTGAGGTTACTATGAGCTGTGACGCCACAGCACTCTACTGAGGACGACATAGTGAGACTCTGTCTCAAAAAATAAAAATAAAAAATAAATAAAGAAGAAGCAGAGGCAGAATTTGAACCAAAGCAGCCCTGCCCTGGGTATAAGCTCTTAATCTCCATGCAGTACTATGTGGCAAACATCTTGCATTTTTTTTTTTTTTTTTTTTTTGAGACAGCATCTCACTATGTTGCCCTCAGGAGAGAGCTGTGGCATCACAGCTCACAGCAACTTGAAACTCTTGGGCTTAAGCAATTCTCTTGCCTCAGCCTCCCAAGTAGCTGAGACTACAGGTGCCCACCACAATGCCTGGCTAATTTTTTTTTTTTGAGACAGAGCCTCAAGCTGTCACCCTGGGTAGAGTGTCGTGGCATTACAGATCACAGCAACCTCCAATTCCTGGGCTCAAGCGAGTCTCCTGCCTCTGCTTCCCAAGTAGTTGGGACTACAGGTGCCCACCACAATGCCTGGCTAATTTTCTTTTTTTTTTTTTTTTTTTTTTTTGTGACAGAGTCTCAAGCTTTCACCCTGGGTAGAGTGCTATAGTGTCACAGCTCACAGCAACCTCAAACTCCTGAGCTCAAGCAATTCTCTTGCCTCAGCCTCCCAAGTATCTGGGACTATAGGCACTCGCCACAACTCCCGGCTATTTTTTGGTTGCAGCCATCATTGTCGTTTGGCGGGCCTCGGCTGGATTCAAACCCGCCAGCTTAGGTGTATGTGGCTGGTGCCCTAGCCACTGAGCCACAGGCACCGAGCCTTCATAGCAGTTTCTTATCACTGTTTTTTAAAAAGTTTAAGAAAAAAAATACTCTGAATTAGCAAGACATGACCTGATTTTAAATGTGTACCCAGAATATACATATGCAAGTTATTCTGAGAGAAAGTAATACAGCTTGCTGCTACAATAACTAAATAGTCAAAAAAAAATGGTGCCATAATTTTCATTTTATCTTCTATTTTTACTTTTCAAAGACTTTCTATTTCAGAATATTATATGGGGTACAAATACTTTTGGTTACGTAGATTGCTTTTGGAATGCATGAGTCGGGACTGTAAGTGTGCCCATCATCCAGATAGTGTTTACTGTACCCCTTAGGTAGGTTTTCACTTATCTACTATTCCCTTCACCACCTTCCACTTGATTTCCATTGAGTTTTACTTCCTCTGTGCACAGGTATGCTCATTGGTTAGTATCCTCCCCCCCCAAAAAAAGAAAGAAAAAAACACCATTGAGAGAATAAAAATGCAAGTCATACAGTGAAAGAAGAGGTTTCTAATACACATACTTGACAAAGAATTCATATGTAGTATACATTAAGAGCTCTTCCAAATTAGTAATAAATAGGACAACCAACAAAAATGAATAAAATGATTTTATTAATTATTGAGAATTCTTAAAAGAGGGCACCCCAGTGCCAAATAACATAGGAAAGAGTGCTTGGTATCATCACTCATACAGGAACTACACATTAAAACTACAGTGAGAGGCAGCGCCTGTGGCTCAAGGAGTAGGGCACCGGCCCCATATACCGGAGGCGGTGGATTCAAACCTGGCCCCAGCCAAAAATTGCAAAAAAAAAAAAATAAATAAAACTACAGTGAAATATTATCACACACTCATCAGAGCAACTGAAAATTTGGGTTTTATTTGGTTTTTATTTCAGAATATTAGGGGGTACATGTGTTTTGTTTTCATACTTTGTTTTTTGCACAAATTGAGCCAAGGTTATAAACACGTCTCCCACCCAGACAGTGTGTACCGTACCCAAGAGGTATGAATTTACCCATGCCCAATGGGTGATTTTCTTTAACTCACCTGAAGCATAAACAATAGCCATAGCAACATTATCTTCTGTTTATGTCGCATTCAGTAGCTTTATCCTTTTATCTTAGAAATTCTTGACTTTCCACACAGCATCAACACAAATCCTGTTCTGTTTTTTGTTTCTTAAAAGTGGTTAAGCAGCTGTATAAAACTCAGGAAATTAATGACTCACCTTACGAAAAGCATTTACTAATGTGACTTTTGTCTCAATTGTCAAGTAGTCTGAGTTTGTTTCCGTGGTAACCCATCAGTATAACAAACTGACAAACTAGCTTTGCCACTTTTGTTTGTCATTTGTTTAGTCTGGACAGCTTTCTGATTCCTCTGTGTGTGTGTGTAATGTGTATACACTACAGATTATCATAATTCTGAGTAATAGCCTAAGTACACAAACAAAATCTTTTTATTTAGAGATTGTTTAAGAAGTCAAGGCTATTATTTTGAAGTTACAAAAGTAAAAGATTAACATATCTTTCTATTTCAGTTCCTCTGAAGAAAGGACATTTTGGGAAAAAAAACTATCTGAGCCCATTAGGAAGAAAAAAAAGGACACAGTTAGCCTTTGTTAAGCATATACAGTATTTTTTTAAGTGACAGGATCTTAAAATTTTTTTTTTAAGTACCAAAAAAGAGAGAGAAGGTCTCATGCTGTCACCCAGGCTGGAGTGCAGCAGCATGATCATAGCTCACTGTAACCTCCAATTCCTGAAACCTATATATTTTTTAAGTTCATTTACAATATTTATTCATGTATAATCATAGGAGTATCTGCCAGAAACAAGGCAGGGAAATAGGAAATTAGGAGCCTATCTTGGGTGAAAACTGAGTGAATGAGGGAGGAAGCCAAGCTCTTTCTTCCCAGCCAGCTCTTCCCACCCTGTCCCTAGGTGACAGTGCTCTGGGACAGGGAAGGGAGGACACTGGAAAGGGAACCAAGGCAGACTTGGTCATGCAGGACATCCATCTTCCATCTGAAGGCTGACTTGGGGGAAAACATCTAGAGGAAATAATGATTAAGAGAAATGAGTTAGAATTTAACTGGTGAGAAGAATGTGAGAAGAGAAAGGGGGAGCAGGTGACACACAAGGGAAAGAAAGCATCACGGACAAAGGCGTACGAGTGAGAAATAGCGTGACAGCAGATTTGTTTGGGAACAGTAAATAATGTGAGACATAACTAGATACGCAGGATCTAGTTGACTCATGGAGAAACCACGTGAAGGAAGTTGGACTTAATCCTATGAGACAGGAGGAAATAGTGAAGGGTTTTAAACAGAAGAAGGACATTGTCAAATGTATGTTTCAAAAGGAGCTCTCTGGTAGCAATGATAAAGGTAGATTTAAGTCAGGACCATTATGGAGGCTGTTGCCATATTACTAGGGAAGAAATATTGAAAGTCTGAATTAGGGCAGTGGTGCTACACGCAGGAGTGGACTTGATCTAGGAATGGTTAGGAGGTAACACAGGCAAAGACTGGTAGCTGGAAGCAGTCATTTGTAGTGTTGTCCCAAAATAAGTAACTGGGGCAAAAATGTCAATCAATGGAAGTTTATTAAACCAAAGTTGAGGACACACCCAGGGAAAAAATGCAAACCACAGATAAAGCTGTGCCTGTTTTTCCAAAGGGGAATTTGAAAGTTTCAGCATTTAAAGGCATACAGAAAGAAAAACAAAGTGGGCAAAGGGCATAATGAGACAAAATAGGACATTGTTGTGAGGCCCAGGAAAATCTACGTTGTACATAAGATACCTCCAATGGTAGAAGAGAAAAAGGGAGTTAAGGAAGTAGCAGTTATGTAGGTGTCCCTGGTTAGGTTGAAGAATGTCTGATCCTACTTTGTCCCTTCTGCACCTGTGAAGATAAACCTGTAATTCATTATTACTGTAAAATGGGAAGACTTTAGCCTACAGACTTAAAGCTACAATTTGTATGTTTTTGTTTATGGGAAACCAGCAAGGAATTTCTTTTCTTACTTTGTTGTCCAAGCCAGAGTGCTGTGGCATCATCATAGCTCACAAAAACCTCAAATGCTTGCATTCAAGGGATCCTCTTGCCTCAGCCTCCCAAGTGGCTCGGACTACAGGCAAGCACCTCCATGCATGGCTAATTTTTCTATTTTTAATAGAGACAGAGTCTCACTCTTCCTTAGGCTGGTCTCGAAATCCTAAATTCAAGTTATCCTCCTGCCTCAGCCTCCCAGAGTGCTAGGATTACAGGAGTGAACCACTGCACCTGGCCGAGGAATTTCTTTAATGAACGATCTGTGGGATCCGTTCTTCACAGTTTTCAGCGGCCTTTACCTTCTCTTTTGTATAAGGAGTTGCACGGATGGGAAGGGGGTGTCCTGAGATTTTTATTTTCTTTTTATAGTATCCCATGCATGCAGTCATGATCACTTATTCATTTGGTCAACAAATATTTATTGAATGTTTACTGTGGTTGACAGACTGTTGTCCATAGTTTTATGCTGAGCTCTATTTTCTGCCTTCATCATTTCAGGGTTCCTTCTCCAATTAAGGATTCTTTGTTATATACCTCATGAGGTGATTAATAGACAAGTATGTTCTTCACAGGTCTCAGTCATCTCAACCTGATCTCTCGTCTTGGATCATGAGACAGTTTGCTCACATGAGAACCAGTTTCAGAATCCCAGCTCATCTGTCATCTGCTGGGGGGAAAGCAGTATTCATGTTTTGGATAGTGTCTTAGTCCCTAGGAAGTGGGCTCGAGCTTATCAGTGGCTTGATTTGGATGGGGCTGTATAGGTCATGAATACGTATGGTAGACATTTGCACTAGACTGTTTATCGCATCTCAATTTACTTTCACCATAATATGGAAACAACCTAAATACCCACCAACCCAGGAATGGATTAACAAGCTGTGGTATATGTATACCATGAAATGCTATTCAGCCATTAAAAATGATGGAGACTTGGCTCGGCACCTGGAACTCAGCAGCTAGACCACCAGACACATACACCAGAGCTGGCGGGTTCGAATCCAGCCCAAGCCTGCCAAACAACAATGACAACTACAACCAAAAATAGCTGGGCATTGTTGCAGGCACCTATAGTCCTGGCTATTTGGGAGGCTGAGGCAAGAGAATCACTTAAGCCCAAGAGTTTGAGGTTGCTGTGAACTGTGATGCCACAGCACTCTACCAAGGGCAACAGCTTGTCTCAAAAAAAAAAAAAAAAAAGGAGGCGGCACCTGTGGCTCAAGGAGTAGGACACTGGCCCCATATACTGGAGGTGGTGGGTTCAAACCCGGCCCTGGCCAAAAACTGCAAAAAAAAAAAATGGAGACTTTACATCTTTTGTATTAACCTGGATTGAGTTGGAACATAGTCTTACTTTTTTTTCTTTTTGAGAAAGACTCTCACTTTGTTGCCTTTGAAGAGTGCCATGGTGTCATAGCTCACAGCAACCTCAAACTTTTGGCAACCTCAGGCAATTCTCTTGCCTCAGCCTCCCGAGTAACTCGGACTACAGGTGCCCGCCACACCTGGCTGTTTTTTAGAGATTGGGTCTCACTCTTGCTCTGGCAGATCTCAAACTTATGAGCTCAGGCAGTCCACCTGCCTCAGCCTCCCGGAGTGCTGGAGTTATAGGCATGAGCCACCGTACCCTGCTGGAACACATTCTTCTTAGTAAAGCATCGGAAGAATGGAGAAGCAAGAATGTACTCCATTCTAATATGCAGTAGATCTAATGGGGAGGCAGGGGAAGGAGGGAGCAGGGAGAGGAGAGGAGGGAGGGAGATGGCGGGTTATGGTGTATGGCACAATTCTTGGAGCTGGGACACAATTATAAGAGAGACTTTACCTAACAAATGCAATCAGTGTAATCTAATTCTTTGTACCCTCAATGAATGCCAAACAATAAAAAAAGAAAATTTAAAAAAAATTTTTTAAATTAAAAAAAAATACATATGATAGGTTCCAAAGTGTTCTATCCATACAGTAATTTTTTTTTTTTTTACGACAGAGTCACTTCGTCACCCTCAGTAGAGTGCTATAGCCATCACTGCTCACAGCAACCTCAAACTCTTGGTCTCAAGCAATTCTCTTGTCTCAGCCTCCCAAGTAACTGGGACTACAGGGGCCCACCACAATGCCCGGCTACTTTTAGAGACGGGGTCTCACTCTGGCTCAGGCTGGTCTTGAACCTGTGAGCTCAGGTGATCAACCTGCCTCAGCCTCCCAGAGTGCTAGGATTACAGACGTTAGCCACTGCGCCTGGATCCATACAGTAATCTTAAGTGAGAGCAGCAGAGCTCTGGGATTCCTGGAGCACCTACCACAGTGTGAATAAAGTTCGAACTTACATATTCCTTTATTTGGGCATGGTCAGATCGAGTCTGGGTCAGCTGCATATAACAAAACTCAGAGGCCACATGCAGTAGCTCATGCCTGTAATCCCAGCACTCTGGGAGGCCAAGGCGGGTGGATTGCTTGAGCTCACGGGTTTGAGACCAGTGTCAGCAAAGGCAAGACCCCGTCTCTTAAAAAAAAAAAAATAGCTGAGCTTGGTGGAGGGCTCCTATAGTCCCAGCTACTTAGGAGGCTGAGACAAGAGGATCACTTGAGTCCAAGAGTTTGAGGGCTATGTGAGCTATGATGCCACTGTACTCTACTGAGGGTGACAAAGTGAGACTCTGTCTCAAAAAAATGAAAGAAAACTCAGAATAAGCATTTTATTTATTTTTTTAATTATTTTTTTATAAGTTTTTTTTTTTTTATTAAATCATAGCTGCGTACATTAGTGCAATCAAGGGGTACAGTGTGCTGGTTTCATATACAATCTGAAATGTTTTCATCAAACTGTTTAACATAGCCTTCATGGCATTTTCTTAGTTATTGTATGAAGACATTTATATTCTGCATTTA
>CAUYON010045258.1:0-13086 GCA_963573935.1 Arctocebus calabarensis
TAGTCCCAGCTGCTTGGGAGGCAGAGGCAGGAGACTCGCTTGAGCCCAGGAATTGGAGGTTGCTGTGAGCTGTGATGCCACAGCACTCTATCCAGGGTGACAGCTTGAGGCTCTGTCTCCAAAAAAAAAATAAATGCATAAATACATAAATAAATAAATAAATAAGGGAATGTTTTTCCAAAGTTGAGATCTAAACTTGAAGACTTGACACAAGAGACTTTAAACATTGAAAAAAAACAATCACAGACACAAAAGATATTATCTGCAGTCATCCCAGTCATTCTAGACACCTGACTCTGACTTCTTCATTACACCTTAACTAGTTTAGAGCCATTGCCAAAGGTACTAGGGCTCATGGACACAAATAAGTCACCACAAATGGGCAGGGCAAGGTAGCTCACGCCTGCAATCCTAGCACTCTCAGAGATCAAGTCTCAGGGACTGCTTGAGCTGGAGTTCAAGAACAGCCTGAGCAAGATGGAGACCCTGTCTCTCCTAAAAAAATAGAAAAGTTAACCGGGCATGGAAGTGGGTGCCTGGGGTCACAGCTACTCGGGAGGCTGAGGCAAATGGATCACTTCAGCCAAGTTTGAGGTTGCTGTGAGCTAAGGCATTATCAGGCCACTCTACTCTGGGTGACAGAGTAAGACTGTGTCTCAAAAAAATAAATAAAATCACAAATGGAATCAAAGTAATGTTGAATGACTACACTTGGCTTTCTTTTTATTTTTTTTCATTTTTTGAGACAGAGCCTCAAGCTGTCGCCCTGGGTAGAGTGTGGTGGCATTACAGCTCACAGCAACCTCCAATCCTGGGCTCAAACGAGTCTCCTGCCTCTGCCTCCCAAGTAGCTAGGACTACAGGCGCCCGCCACAATGCCTGGCTATTTTTGTTTGGGTTGCAGCCGTCATTGTTGGTTGGCGGGCCCAGGCTGGATTTGAACCTGCCAGCTCAGGTTTACATGGCTGGCGCCTTAGCCCGCTGAGCCACAGGCACCGAGCCTACATTTGGCTTTCTTGATGCTAAAGACAACAATTACAATATAAATACTATGAACATGACAGAAAAAGAAACATCTGCTGAGTTACTAGGTGCTGAGTTCACGTGTAACACTTTCTGCCTCAAGGAGTTTCTAATTCAGGATGAAACATGATAGCAAATAATCATAATATATTAATAACATATCCATCAAAAATAAAACAAAGTTACACATTTCGGAAAAAAGGAGACCAAATAGTCCAATGGTGAAGAAAGAGAGTCTAGCAGGACAGAGTACTATATAAAAAGTAACTAGTGTGGCTAGCAGATCAAATTAGGTAAATGGGATAGACTTTGAAATACACAGGAAAGAGGTAAGGACCAGTCAGCAGAAGGCGCAGAACTAAAGCTTTGAATATCATGATAAGTAATTTGAACTTTGTAAGCAGCAGTTTTTGTTTTTTTTTGTAAAGAGTCTCACTTTATTGCCCTCAGTAGAGTGCCATGGCATCACACAGCTCACAGCAACCTCCAACTCCTGGGCTTAGGCAATTCTCTTGCCTCAGCCTCCCAAGTAGCTGGGAATACAGGCGCCTGCCACAACACCGGGCTATTTTTCTTTTTCTTTCTTTTCTTTTTTTTTTTTTTTTGAGACAGAGACTCAGGCTGTCACCCTGGATAGAGTGCTGTGGCATCACAGCTCACAGCAACCTCCGATTCCTGGGCTCAAGTGAGTCTCTTGCCTCCGCCTCCCAAGTAGCTGGGACTGCAGGCGCCCACCACAACGCCCAGCCATATTTTGGTTGCAGCCGCCATTTATTATTTGGCGGGTCCGGCCTGGATTCGAACCCGCCAGCTTGGGTGTACATGGCTGGCGCCTTAGCCCACTGAACCACAGGCACCAAGCCAAACGATGGTTAGATGCCACGAAGTAAGTGGCAATGCCTTAACCGTTTGCTTGTTGTCAGGCCCAAGGGCCTCTTCCATCCTTGTCAAGGGGAGTGCTAACCTTCTCTCCTTTCATACAACACCCAGCTATTTTTCTATTTTGCAGTTCAGTCAAGGCTGGGTTTAGACCCGCCACCTTTGGTATATGGGGCTGGCGTCCTACTAGATGAGCTACAGGCGCTGCCAGTAAGTAGCAGTTTTTAAAAGACTTAAAAGCCAAAGAAGTTCGGGCACGGTGGCTCACCCTTATAATCCTATCTAGCACTCTGAGAAGCCAACGTGGGTGAATTGTCTGAGCTCAGGAGTTCGACACCAGCCTGAGCTAGAGCAAGACCCGCATCTCTAAAAATAGCCGGGCTTTGTGGCAGGTGCCTGTACTTCCAGCTACTGGGAGGCTGAGACAAGAGGATCACTTGAGCCCAACAGTTTGAGGTTGCTGTGAGCTATGATGCACGGCAGTGACAAAGTGAGACTCTGTCCGCAAAAAGAAAAAGCAAAGGAATAATACCCAATGTAAGTTTAGGTAGATCATTTGGTTAGCATTGTGGCACTAAAAACAATACTGTTATTACTTATAAAACATAAGGGGAATATATGTTAGTATTTTACACTCATGCTTTTAAAATCATACACAAGTATTAAGTCAAAAGCAAGAAAAAAGAGATAATTCGGCAAAAATTTATTCATTACATGCCAGACATGTTCAAGTACTAAATCTTTATAACATCTCTGTAGTTGGCGCAGCGCCTGTGGCTCAAGCGGCTAAGGTGCCAGCCACGTACACCTGAGCTGGCGGGTTCAAATCCAGCCAGGGCTGCCAAACAATGACGGCTGCAACCAAAAAATGGCGGGGCATTGTGGCGGGTGCCTGTAATCCCAGCTACTAAAGAAAAGATAAAAACCAAAACAGGTGGCTCGGGACCTGTGGCTCAACGGGCAAAGGCACCAGGCACGTACACCTGAGCTGGTGGGTTCAGGTTCGAGTCCAGCCCAGGTCCATCAAACAACAATAACGGCTGCAACCAAAAAATGGCCGGGCATTGTGGCAGGTGCCTGTAGTACCAGCTACTTGGGAGGAGGAGGCAGGAGATTCGCTTGAGCCCAGGCATTGGAGGTTGCTGTGAGCTGTGATGTCACTGCACTCTATCCAGGGTGACAGTTTGAGGCTCTGTCTCAAAAAAAAAAGGTTAATTTTCCAAGATTATGATGACAGAGTTCAGAGTAGAATCCAATTTCCCTGACTTTAAAATTTACTGTTGTTTCCTTCTAACATCTCTCATTGCCTAGTTTAATAAATTTCATTAATATTTTGACTCGGCTTACACAGGGGCTGGCAGGTTCGATCCAGGCCTGGGCCTGATAAACAACAACAACAACAACAATAACAATAAGAACAATAAAAAGTAGCCAGGCATTGTGGCAGGCACTTATAGTCCCAGGTACTTGGGAGGGTGATGCAAGACAATAGCTTAAGCCCAAGAGTTTGAGGTTGCTGTGAGCTGTGACACCACAGCACTCTACCAAGGGAGACATATGAGACTCTGTCTCAAAAAAAAAAAATCATTAAAATTTGAACTAGATTATGTAATTTGACATGTACAATTAAAATGTCATATTTTGTTCTGTTGCTGATTTTAATACTTTGGGGCAAGGTAACTAAAGTGAAGCCAAGCAATATATAAGAACCAGGTCTTTTAAAAAAAGAATTTCTGAAGTTTACCATGCTTAATATTATTAATTAAAAAAATTTTAATAGTAGGCGTGGTGCCTGTAGCTTAGCCTGTAGCTCCACAGCTAGGAAGCAGGTATATGCACCAGCACTGGCAGGGTTCAAACGGGTCTGGGCCTGCTAAACAACAATTATAACAACAACAACAAAAACAGCCGGGCATTGTGGCAGGTGCCTGTAGTCCCAGCTACTTGGGAAGCTGAGGCAAGAGAATTGCACAAGCCTACGAGTTGAGGTTGCTGTGAGCTGTGATGCCATAGCCTCTATCAAGGGCAACATAGTGAGACTCTGTCTCCAAAAAAACCCAAAAACTTTTAATAGTAATTCCATAAACGAAAATGGTGAAATAAATCTAATTATTGAAAAAAATAATAATACATGACCACCTTTGAACAAACATAACTGAAAAGCTTAGGATATCTGAACAACTTAGGAAGCTGTATCTGCAACTATTGTTCATAGAAGCTATGTTTATATGCGGCTTTTGTTTTGTAGGATTTGTTTTTGCTCCCTGAAGGAGCAAGAGGTGAGTTTGCAAGTGACACAAAATCCAGCTGTGTCAATGCAACTTGTTAAAAACCTGCATACTGGTGGCTTATGCCTGTGATACTTTGGGAGACCAGCCTAGGCAACACAGGGAGATCCTGTCTCTACCAAAAAACCAAAACAAACAAAAAACCCTGTATAGTCAACATTGTTGACAATATATTTTAACAGAATTCTAAGATAATAGAAACCCTACCAATGAACCACTAAAATATAGTTGAACAACAATAAAAAATGGCTTTGGAAATAATACTGTTTTATATTTTAGTCTAGATTCCACCAATTACCTATTCCGTAATCCTGAACAAATTACCTCTTCAATCTCAATTTCATGTGAAAAAAAGAGCACAATATCTATCTTTTAGTAGTTCTAAGAGAATATCCAACACAGAGTTATATTGAGTGGCTTCACTTCCTTTTTATTTTTCATTTATTTATTTTGAAACAAAGTCTTACTCTGTTACCCTGGGCAGAGTGCCTTGGCATTATCATAGCTCACAGCAACATTAAAGTCTTGGGAGTAAGTAATTCTCTTGCCTCAGCCTCCCGAGTGGCTGGGACTACAGGTGTGTGCCACTATGCCCAGCTAGTTTTTCTCTATTTTTAGTAGAGACAGTGTCTCACTCCTCCTCAAGCTGGATTCAAACTCCTGACTGAGCTCAAGCAATCCACCCACCGGGGCCTCCGGAAGTACTAAGATTACAGGGATGAGCCACCAAGCCCAGACCCAAGTAGCTTAATTTTCATTACCTTTCCCAAAAGTAATGGAGAATCAACAACAGAAGAACGTATCACATAATTAAAATAAATAATATTTAGTTTTTCCTTATTATTAAGGATATAAAAGAGTGTGATGATTTTACTACTCAAACTAATTTATTCCTTTGAAAATATTTTATATATATTATTCATTCTCACAGGTACACTGTTTTTACTTTTTTGTTGTTTTATTTGGTTTTGGATGAGCGTGACTTTGCTGGAGTGCTTAGTCTCACATTAGCGTTTTTTTAAATCAACAATTTCACTTTAGGTTCGTACTATTATTCATTTACTTATACTCTCTTAAACACTATACTGCATTACTTTTACTATAAGAACGGAAAAAGCCTCTGAATTATATCTCCTCTCTTATTTGAAACAAAGATTTGGGAAAAGAAAAGGGTCACATCATTCACTTTATAGGCACTGAGCTATAGATAGTCTTTTCCCAAAATTAAATTAAATTTCAAAATAAAAGTAATAATACAAGTGTTTCTGCCTACCCTCCTTCTTCACTCAGTAAATATAGGTCAGACACAGTTTGATGATGATGTCCCTCTTCTTTTCCACAGAGCCTCTCAGTCTGATAACTGCACCTTACAATACTACTCTAGTACTTAGATACATTTTTTCATACAAGAGAGGCACTGAACACAAGCCAAACACAAGCCACTTATTTGATATTCAGTGGAAGAAACAGTGACCTTTTCCAGAATCTAAAGAAAATTCTGGTTGCTGCTTACAGAGATTGTATGATGGTCTCCATGGTAACATCTTCCACATACAATGACTTTAGAACTTAATTCCTAACTAACAAAATGCAACTGTTTTGTAGGATGAGGTATGTGTAGTAGTTTTAACATTTCCACAAATTCTTTTATACTTTTCCCCTCAAGAGGGGAATTGCTTTTCTCCTCTAATGGAATAGGGGCTGGTCCTAATGACCTATTTTATACACATGAAATACACACAACAGAAGAGATGCTAAATGACATCAAAGTTTAGGCTAAAGGGTTGCACTTGTGGCTCACCAAGGGTACTGGCCCCATATACCGAAGGTGGCGGGTTCAAACCCGGCCTCGGCCCAACTGCAAAACAGAAAAATAGCCAGGCGTTGTGGCGGGCGCTTGTAGTCCCAGCTACTCGGGAGGCTGAAGCAAGAGAATCGCCTAAGCCCAGGAGTTGGCGGTTGCTATGAGCTGTGTGACTCCATGGCACTCTACCAAGGATGATAAAGTGAGACTCTGCCTCTATTAAAAAAAAAAAAAAAAAGGTTTAGGCTAAAAAGGATAATACGGTTTCTGCTTAGGCCTTTGCCCTTTTCCCTTCATCCGCTTGCCCTTAGAACCCAGCCACCTGCAGCAAGAAAACCCAAATCTTAACTAAGAGGCCATATGTAGGTGCTCTAGCTCTCAGTCTATGACCAACAGGCAGATAGCCAACAGACATGAAAGAAAAGCAGCTCCACCAACCACCTAACTGCAACCACAAGAAAACTTGAGCAAAAATCAACTAAGTCCAATCAAGCCCTAGAACCATGACAGGTAATAAAAATGACTCTTCTATTATTACTAACATAATAGATAATTAAATATATAGTCAGATTAAGTTAAGGTATCCTTATTAGGAGAAACACAGCTGTGTGTTGTTTAATGAGATTATGTCAGGTGATTCTTTCAATGTGCAAATATTAGAGACTAAATTTACACAAACCTAGATGGGATAGCCTACTCTCCACTTGGGATATAAACCTGTACAACATGTTACCGTGCAGAATAACAGAGAGGATTGTAATTAATGGTTAAGTATTTGTGTATCTAAATGTAACTATACACAGAAAAGGTACAGTAAAACTACAGATTAAAAAAAAATGGTACACCAATATAGAGGACCAACCATGAAGGTAGCTTGCAGGACTGGAAACTGCGCTGGGTCCACCAGTGAGTGAGTGGTGAGTGAATATGAAGGCCTAGGACATTACCGTAACTACTGTAAACTATGAACACTGTACTCTTAGGTTACACTAATTTATGATTTATAAAGTGGCTATTATTTCTTCAATAATATGCCTTACTTACTGTAATCTTTTTATTTTATAAACTTTCTTTTTTTAACTTTTAACCCTTCTGTACCAACACTTAGCTTAAAATACAAACACAATGTACTGCTATACCAAAATTTTTTTCTTTTCTTTCTTTTTTTTATTTTTTTTTGTAACAACAGGGTAATGTTATGTTGCCCAGGCTAACCTTGATCTCCTGGGCTCAGCAGACACTCCTGCCTCAGTCTTCCAAGAAGCTATGACTACAGGTGCACATCACCACACCCAGTTCCCATATCCTTACTCTCTCTGTTTTCTGTCATTAGAATTTTTTTGCTTTTTAATTTTTTTTGTTAAAAACTAAGACTCACAGAGTTCTTTCCCCCTTCCAGAAGCTCTGGTGCTTTTTTGTAATTCCTTTCTAACTTTTAATCAAAATCCTATCTTACCACTAAAAAAAAAAAAACTAAGACTCACAAATTAGCCTACACAGAGTCAGGATCATCAATATCACTGCCTTCCACTTCCATACCTTGTCCCACTGAAGTCTTTCAAAGGCAATTAATAGGCATGGAACTATCATCTCTTATAATAAAAATGTCTTCTTTTAGAATACCTCCTGAATATATAATATATATAATTATAATTACTTTTCATAAGCAGGAGTACATACTAAAGGAATAAAAACTATAGTAAATACGTAAACAAGTAACAGTCATTTATTATCAAGTATTGTGTACTATACATAACTGTGCATGCCATACACTTATACAACTGGCAATGCAGCAGTTTGTTTACACTAGCAGCATCACAAACACATAAGTAAAACACTATACAAGGTTACAACCATTTCGTTACTAGGTGATGGGAACTTTTCAGCCCCAATATATAATCTTCTAAAAACACCATTGTACATGTGGCCCATCATTGACCAAAACATCATTATGTGATATATGACTGTATATTAAACAATTTCACAGAAAATTTTCAACTTTATTATACTTGGTGCCACTGCACAGTGATTATGGCACTGGCCACATACTGAGGCTGGCAGGTTCGAACACAGCCCAAGCCAGCTAATGACAACTGCAACAGAAAAAAAAACTAAAATAAAATAGCCAGTGTTGTGGCAGGATCCTGTAGTCCCAGCTACTTGGGAGCCTGAGGCAAGAGAATCACTTAAGCCCAAGAGTTTGAGGTTACTGTGAGCTGTGATGCTACAGCACTCTATCTAGGGTAACATAGTGAGACTCTCTCTCAAAAAAACAAACAAACAAAAAACTACTATACAAGTACTTCTGAACGAGGAAATATAGAAAAAGCCTAACATACTTTGTTACAGTAGAGGTTAACCGCTTTTATTTTGTATGTGACCAATTTTATTTTTATGTGATGATGTTTCAAGGGACACTATTTGACTCTTTGGATTTACTCAGGAGATATTGGCATGACTAATGATGTTCAAGATTTCTGGGCTCTTCTTACATTCTAAGAAGGAGAAAACAATAAAACAGTAAATGATAAGGCAAACTCAGATTGAAATATGTACATGTGTGCCATAAAGTAAAAACATGTTATGGGGAGAAGAATCTATGAAAGAGCAACTTCAGACAGGGTAAATGAAAGAAACCTCATTGATGGTTAAATCTGAGGAGCAGCAGCCTGTCACAGATCTGAGGAAAATCAATCTAGTCAAAAGAGCAGGTATAAATGCCTACATGTGGGAACAAATGCAAGTGTCAACAAGACCAGGTCATAGAAAGCAACCAGACCAGGTACAACTTTAAAGATCATAATAAATGTACATTTTACTCTAATCACAATATGAAGCCAATACAGAGTTTTAAACAAGGAGAGTGATACCGTTGTTGTTTTTGAAAGATTGCTCTGGGCTGGGTGTGGTGGTTCACAAGTGTAAACGTAGCACTCTGGGAGGCTGAGGCAAGTGGATTGCTTGAGCTCAGAAGTTTAAGACCAGCCTGAGCAAGAGAGAAAGACCCTGTCTCTACTAAAAGATAGACAAACTAGCAGGGCATTGTGGAAGGAGCCTGCAGTCCCAGCTACTCCTAGCTACTCAGGAGGCTGAGCCAAGAGGATCTTTCGAAGCCAGGAGTTTGAGGTTGCTGTGAGCTATAGTGCCATGGCACTCTACCCAGGGTGACACAGTGAAACAGTATCTCAAAAATAAATAAATAAATATTACTGTGTGGTGGCTCACGCCAGTAATCCTAGCACTCTAGGAGGCCGAAATGTATGGACTAGGTGAGCTCACAAGTTTGAGACCAGCCTGAGCAAAAGCAAGACCCTCATCTTTTTTTTTTTTTTTTGAGATAGAGCCTCAAGCTGTTGCCCTGGGTAGAGTGCTGTGAGATCACAGCTCACAGCAACCTCCAACTCCAGAGCTCAAGTGATTCTCCTGCCTCAGCCTCCCAAGTAGCTGGGACTACAGGCGCCCACCACAACGCCTGGCTATTTTTTTTTTTTTTTTTTGAGACAGAGCCTCAAGCTATCACCCTGGATGGAGCGCTATGGCCTCACAGCTCATAGCAACCTCCAATTCCTGGGCTCAAGCGAGTATCCTGCCTCTGCCTCCCAAGTAGCTGGGACTACAGGCGCCCACCACAACACCCGGCCATTTTTTGGTTGCAGCCGTCATTGTTGTTTGGCGGGCCCAGGCTGGATTCGAACCCACCAGCTCAGGTGTATGTGGCTGGCGCCTTAGCCCGTTGAGCCACAGGCGCCGAGCCAGCCCGGCTATTTTTTGATTGCAGCCATCATTGTTGTTTGGCAGGTTGGGGCTGGATTCGAACCCGCCAGCTCAGGTGTATGTGGCTAGCGCCTTAGCTGCTTAAGCCACAGGCACCAAGCCAAGATCTCATCTCTTAAAAAAAATAAAATAGCTGGGTGTTGTGGTGGGAGCCTGTAGTCCCACTACTCAGGAGGCTGAGGAAAGAGGATCACTTGAGCCCGCGTTTGAGGTTGCTGTGAGCTATGAGGCCATGGCACTCTACCAAGGGAGATAAAGTGAGAATCTGTCAAAAAAATAAATAAATAAAAGATTGCTCTGGCTGATATACTAAAATTGGGCTACTGAGAGACAAGACTAGTACAAATATCTACGGTAACTAAAACAAAAAAAAAATCAATAGTTTGCACAGGGTAAGTACCCTACAAATGTTAGCTATAAATTATTATTATTGTTAGTATAATATACAGTCAGCCCATGTTGTTGCAAGAATATCATCTTCCTGGCTCAGTGCCTATAGCTCAGCTGCTAGGGTATCAATCACATACACTGGAGCTGGCGGGTTTGAACCCAGACTGGGCATGCCAAACAGTAACAACTACAACCAAAAATAGGTGGGTGTTGTGGGGGGAGCCAGTAGTCCCAGCTACTTGGGAGGCTGAGGCAAGAGAATTGCTTAAGCCCGAACATTTGAGGTTGCTGTGAGCTAAGATGCTACAGCACTCTACTGAGGGCAACAAAGTGAGACTCTGTCTAAAAAGAAAAAAAATTCCAGTCTTTCTTCCTCTGACAAATTATATATTCATTAAAGACCAGATTTCAGTAATCTACATCAGATGAGTACTCTTATTCACAATTAACTTCAGTAATCAGAATTATCTAGGGATTATACTGGATAACCAAACTATATATATTGCCTGGCCTCCAACCAGCAGAATTGTGATTCAAAAAGACTGGGGTGTGGTTCAAATACACACAGCTTCTACAAGCTCGCCAGGTGATTTCAATATTATGCCTTAAAACCACTATTCAGTGCCATTTCTCTTCTGTATCCTCCTCCTTTATTAAACATGGAAATATCACAAAATCCATGTTTAATAAATTTCTAGAATTAATGAACATGAGTTAAATCACTAAGTGGCTGCTTTAAAGCAAATGTAATGGAAATTCATTACTACTCAGTTAAATTTCAGGCCTTAAAATACAACAGATTGTTACTCTTCATCAAAATCTGTCTAACATCAGAGTTTCATAGAACCTGACTTTCTTTTTTGTTTTTTTTTTGAGACAGAGCCTCAAGCTATCACCCTGGATAGAGTGCTATGGCATCACAACTCACAGCAACCTCCAATTCCTGGGCTCAAGCGAGTCTCTTGCCTCCGCCTCCCAAGTAGCCCACTACAGGTGCCTGCCACGCCTGGCCATTTTTTGGTTGCAGCCGTCATTGTTGTTTGGCGGGTCCGGGCTGGATTTGAACCCGCCAGCTCAGGTGTACGTGGCTGGCGCCTTAGCCCGTTGAACCACAGGCGCTGAGCTCTGACTTTCTTTTTTAAAACAAATAGTCACACCAGAGGTGAAAATCAAATCTGTCTACATTCCATAGCACAGAGGTTATGGCACCAGCCACATATAATGAGGCCAGTGGATACCAATCCAGCCCAGGCCTCCTAAATTAACAATGACAACTGCAACAAAAAAATGGCTGGGTGTTGTGGTGGGCACCTGTAGCCCCAGGTACTTGGAAAGCTGAGGCAAGAGGATCATTTGAGCCCAAAAGTTGAAGGTTACTGTGGGCTATGATGCCACAGCACTTTACCAAGGGTGACAAGTGAGCCCACAACCAAGTATAACTTATCAAGAGCAAGATCTTCAATCCAGGCACAGCGGCTCACGCCTATAATTCTAACACTTTGGGAGGCCAAGGCAGGTAGAGTGCTTGGAGTTCATGAGTTCTAGACCAGTCTGAATAAGAGCGAGAAATAGAAAAACTAGCTGGGCATTGTGGCAGGTACCTGTAGTCCCATCAACTTGGGAAGGATGAGGCAAAAAGATTACCTGAGCCTAAGAATTTGAGGTTGCTGTGAGCTGCCATGCCACAGCACTCTACCCAGGGCAACAGAGTGAGACTCTGTTCCCAAAAAAATGAAAAGAAAAAGAGCAATACCTTCATCTGTAAAGTAACTCAGTACATTCCTCATTTATTTTCCCTAAAAATTTCATGTGAAGTTTTTGTTTGTTTTGAAACAAGGCCTTACTCTATTGTCTGGCATAGAGTGCAATTGTGTCATCATAGCTCACTGCAACCTCAAACTCCTAGGCTTAGCAATCCTCCTACTTCAGCCTCCAGAGTAAAGGCATGTGCCACCACACCTGGCTAAGTTATTTTTTGGCGGGGAGGGAGTAGAAATAAGGTCTCAATATTGACCAGGCTGGTCTCAAACATGTGGCCTGAAGTAATCTCCAGCCTCAGCTCCCCATAGTGTTAAGGTTATAGGCATGCTATCACCATGCCCTACCTCATGCTAAATTTTCTAAAGCTCAAAAAGTAAATTCTAGAAATACTTGACTAAGAGTGATAACTTGAGAATTCCATTTGCACAGTCATTACCCTCTTTATAGTTGCCTGTTTTAATATTCAATTAATAGTTTCCAAATAAAAATACATACGTAAAACTATTTTAGAAGACAGCAAAAGGATACAGTGATTTCTTCATCTTTATTTGGCTGGACTAATATAAGAACTGTTAGGTAATAAAAGCCATTCTAAAATATTTCTAGATTAATTCTATCAAAAATGTAGCTTTTAACAGGTAATCAATCACATGATGGGATGTCTATGAATAATGGAATTACAACCTGATATTAAGTAAGACAGATGTACTCTGTTGCTTTGAAAATTAATATTACAACTTATCATCTGGAAAACAAATATAGAGACCTTTAAGTTTAACCAGAAAAATTAGCATCCTATGAACAACCAAGTACAAATTATAAATTGCTTGACTCAAACTGTACAAAAGTAATCCACACAAAGCATCTGTATCCCTACAATATTCTGAATTTTTTTGAAAATTACATATCAGAAGCATTAGAATAAGTAGGATGATCTCCTAGTGAATGTTTTAAAATTTTTAAACCAATTTTAATTAGTAATACTAAATGAAACTATTAATGATAAATACCAGATTTTAAGTCTGTAATTTTTTTTTTTTTTTTTTTTTTGAGACAGAGCCTCAAGCTGTCACCCTGGATAGAGTGCTGTGGCATCACAGCTCACAGCAACCTCCAATTCCTGGGCTCAAGCGAGTCTCCTGCCTCTGCCTCCCAAGTAGCTGGGAC